>JABFPN010000825.1:0-37638 GCA_022817305.1 Leptoteleia sp. ZL-2020
ATATTTATGTGCTCCTTTTGTGCTCCTCATATAGAAAAAAAAATTTCTAAAAAAACATTTTTTTTAATAAATACGTATGCAAGGTGTGGCTCCACTGGAAGCTACACCCCGCCTTTCAGTTTTGTGGAAACCAATCATTATTTCGCAAATCTGTTGGTGCCATTTTTTTGTGCTCCTTTTGTGCTCCTCATATAGAAAACAAATTTCTAAAAAAACATTTTTTTTAAAAAATACGAATGCAAGGTGTGTCTCCACTGGAAGCTACACCCCGCCTTTCAGTTTTGTGGTAACCAATCGTTATTTCGCAAATCTGTTGATGCCATATTTATGGCATAATTATTTTTTATAATAATTATATTTAATTATTATAAAATTACTTATTATAAAATAATAAAAAAAATAGATATTAAAAAAATCAATTTTACATTTTTGCATGCAGAATAACATGCCATAAACTTCCAATGTGAAATTTTGATCTTGCTTCATTTTGTTCTACAAATTGAGGGAAATATAATATAAAGTGGTGTTCTCATATATATTTTTTGAAAAATTGTTTAATTGGTTTATATTAGTTATGTACAATTACGTGCCGTTTAAATATGGTTTAATAAATGTGTAATATAATACACACATTTTGAATGTGATTCATGTTTTTAATGAGCCACTGCACTGAGAGAAAAGTAGTATTAAATATTAGAATTTTCTTTATTGCAAGGTGATTTTGTTAATAGCAATGTAGGGGTATATCTGACATATACTAAAATGTGATATTTAATATAGCAAAAATTATGAGAATAAAAATTAATATTATATAATATACAATTATACTATATTAATTATATATAGTTATAATTAAAAAAAAATAACTGTAAGATTTCGGTCAACACATTATTTATTTATTACCGTTATTATTTATAGTATTTTTATTTTTATTACTTTTTTTATTATTCTATTTCCTTTAAGTTCAGTATCTTTCAGCCTGGAAAAACAATACTCTCATTTGAGGACTCACCCTATTTTTCCCTTCCTTGATATTTATCTAAGGATTTAAAATTTCAAAATAAAAAAAAATGAAAAAAAAAATTTAGGAAGGAAAAAAAACTGCATTCAAATTTGCCACTGTGTTAATTAGTTCGGCGGTACATACATCAGATGGTGCTGAAGTCAGCGTAATAAAGTTGACTCATAGGGCTAATGGTATAGTTTCTACTCCGTGGTATAATAAGTCTACGAACAATAAGAGTCCAGGTTAAGAACTAATGGTGGAATTATTTGTTTATTAGTATTGTTTAACTACGATTTTCAGTGTTATAATACGAAGTAAATTGTATCGAGTTCATTATTTTAAAGAGTAATTTGAAATGATGAACAGAAAAAGAGGAAGGCCAGTAACAACTGATAAAGAAAAACTAAAAAATATATTAATGAATGCCAAAGAAATTATTATAGACGAAAGAGGAAAAATTAAATCGAAGTATGATAAAGTTTGGGAAGATTTATCGGATGAATGTGAGAAGGAACCGTTCTCTTTATATACGTATGTTGTGTGTAATAGAAATAATATTCTAGATTTAATATTGGGCAGAAATTTGGAAATCGTAAGCATTTTTTATTTTTACAAAGTACATCACAATAATGCTACTTGCTATCGTGCTACGTACTTGTTATATCCCTTCTATCTCTTAATGCGTTATTTTGTTGAATAATTGCATTTTGTAATATCAACAATACTATATTGTACTATATATTTTCTCTTAGTGTACACTCGAAATCTTCATTGACATTAATGTGTTAAGTTTCGTAATACATATTTTAATTAGTAATGAACAATGTCTCTTTAATTAATACTTACATTTAAATATTAATATATTGTGTTCACAGTTTTAATAATTTATAGTACATTGAAGAAAATACTGGAGCGACACCCCGCATATACGTTTTTTAAAAAAAAATGTATTTTTAGAAAATTTTTTTACTTTATGAACAGCAACAGATTTGCGAAATAATGATTGGTTTCCACAAAACTGAAAGGCGGGGTGTAGCTTCCAGTGGAGCCACACCCCGCATATACTTTTTTTAAAAAAATATGTTTCTTTTTGAGCACAAAAATTTTGCTTGCGGCACAAAAATAGCACATAAAGAGCACATAATTCCTGCATAGTTTTTTTTTGATTTCGCGTTATGCGGGGTGTAGCTTCACTGAGGTTAATTTATCATATGTATTTTAATGATCATTAAAATTTAATATCATTAACTAAATGACATGTCTTTGTTTGGGTTGAATTTGAAAAATATAATTGATTTCAGTGATAAGGTGTCCTCTGTCGAGTGAAGAACAATTGTGAAAAGTTTTAACTAAAAATAATTGGTGGTAAAATATTAATTTTTTTTGTTAAAATAATAGACAATTTTACTATTCTCCAGCAGTAGATTATTTAAAATGTTACTTTGAGAACGAGAAGAATTGTATTATTTTAATTAAAATACTATTCATATTGAAAATAATCTTAAATTTAAATTAATTAATAATAATTAATCATATGTATTTCAATGATCATTAAAATTTAATATCATTAACTAAATGACATGTCTTTGTTTGGGTTGAATTTGAAAAGTATAATTGATTTCAGTGATAAGGTGTCCTCTGTCGAGTGAAGAACAATTGTGAAAAGTTTTAACTAAAAATAATTGGTGGTAAAATATTAATTTTTTTTGTTAAAATAATAGACAATTTTACTATTCTCCAGCAGTAGATTATTTAAAATGTTACTTTGAGAACGAGAAGAATTGTATATAATAAAATACTATTCAAATTAAAAATAATCTTAAATATAAATTAATTAATAGGAAAGTATAAATGGTAAAAACTTGGAGCAATTAAATAATGGTCTTGTTTCGTTGTGCGTTGCAGGAACGAAAATTGGTGTTGAACAAGGACGCCCGGGAAGACAAGACGAGGAAAACTGACGGTAAAAGTAGCAGCGAGAATTCGCACTGGCAACAGCAGGACGAGGTCGTCGTCAAGGTCGAAGACGAAGACATTACGGAAAACGAGGGATTGGAGGATTGCGAGCAATTCGAGTACGATAATAATACGAGCGGCTGGTCCCAAGACGAAAACGGTGGCGAGGATACCGGTAAGCAATCTTTACTTTTCTACACTAGTTTTTATATAATTCATTTATTTAGTTTAGTATCGATTTTCACTCCCATTTTCTATACATTTTGTATAAGCATAAACAAAATTTTTTCATTTTTTTGTTTGACTATTTATTTATTTATTTATTTTTTTTTTTCATTTTTTCTAGTATTTATGTGGGAATATGGGCCAAACAGCTCGAGTAGCACCAATTGATGCTTGTTATAGTAGTGTTGTAATGTAGATATTATCGCACCATTATGAGATGATGAAATTACAGAGAAAATACTGTATAAAATGTTGGTAATTGTGTACTTGTTCATCCCACCTTCCAATCTACAAGTTTTAAACATAAAAACACTTTTTAAACATAATTTATTTACTTTTTTAACATGGAAAGTGTTGGTTGGGGTGGGGATGAACAAGTAAAGAATTAGAAAAATCTTTAATGTTGATCCTGCAACAATTTCTGTACCTTCAACATTAAAAATGTTAACACTTTTATGAAATATGGTATGAAATAAAGACTTTTTTTTTATATATTTTTTATTGTGAATTATTTATTTTGTTTTGTTTACCATGAAAATGAAATGTGTTGGTAGTAACTTTGATACTACCTTATCAAGCGGGTAAAGAATTGCTGTTTCGGAGAGGTTGTTTATTTTAAATAAAAGTATGCGTATATAGAAGTACAGATGGCGCCATTGGTATCTTATACCATTGGTAATTCCAAAGCATCACGTGACATTACTCCAAAAACCCACGATCTAGAGTCACTGCATGTTTAAGCTTATGCAATATTTCGTCTCCTCGCATGTTTAAGCTTATGTAATATAATAAAGCGAAAGAAAGATGGGATTATATTAAAGTTACTAATAAACAACTTATATATGAAAGTCACAAGTAAATAAGATATAATTTTCATTAGCTTTCAGTTTTCAGAGTACATTTTTTTTTAATCCAGCATACCTTGTGATTATGTTAATGCTTTTGATTATATTATTAAATGTTAATGCTATTATATATACATTAAATATATACATAATAGCAATTATAATAGTTAATGCTTTCATATATTATATATAATGCTTTTATGTATACATTAAATATATATGTTAGATATTACAATAGATAATGTTATTATATATATAAATATTACATAATAGATAATGATGTATTATAAGATACTATATTTATAATATATAATATACTATAAAGATGTGGTAGCTAAAAGTTTTAAAGCAAAATTAACATTAATTATTATCGTGTTAAATTATTTGGCGTTATAAGTTTTCTTCTGCGAATTCAGTAAAATAATTAAACAACGCAATTACTGCAGCAATCAGTAAAGTATTTTTTTTTTCTACGTTCCACGTTTCAATTAACAATTTTAGCTTAAGAAATATTAGTAAAAGGACGCGCGGTTTCACAGCTCGATAGAAATAACAGATTACATCCAAAAGTACTCAAGTTTATTCAGTTATTATAAAAGAAAGTTCAAGTCCATTTTTATACGTAAAGCCTACTTTCTCCAAAGTTAGATTTACTATCAAAAAACAATGATGGATTGTTTTGTCGGAGACCGTCGATTATTAAGGGATCCTCTTAAAACTTTAGATCCGGTGAAAGATCCCTAAACGTGACGTAGCATTTGCTATATATTGCAAAAAAAAGGGAGAGAAAAAGAAAAAATACAATAATATTAAAATTTTTCTAATCATTGAGTAAACATAGATTTGAGTGACTTGGAGTAAAAGGAAAATTGATAAATTAATGCGATTAAATTATTTTATTAATTAGCATAAAATTTATATTCCATGTCAAAACAAAATAATTAAAAAATTGTATGGAAAATTTGGCTCGATTAAGATCACTTCTTTATCTTATCTTGAATTAAAAAAAAAAAGCTTGTCATTAAATGGGTCTCATTAAATTACAAAAACAAAAAGCATGGTTGTAAAAAAATGTTAAAAATTGGAAATACCAAATGATTTATTTTGACAATAGGTTTGAAAAAATCGTTGATCATTATGTGTTTAACAATAACTGGAAACTTTGCCTTTTATAATTATATCTTAATTAAAATTGAAAAATCTTAATTGAAAAAAATACTTTAATGGATCCACCAGCGTTATTATATCTTGTTATCTTTCCTTTTTTATTTTCGGCGTAAAAAAAATTAATTGCGAATTCTTTTTGTTAATTTTCATTATACCTTGCTTCTTAATGTTACATGATATTGAAAATCGAGAGACGGAAATACGTAACTTTGTTTTTTTGACACTTTTTTTTGAATTACTAATGACATAAAAACTGATTCAAAATTAATATAAATAATCAAAGAATACGAAAACATTTTATTTCGAATTTTAATGATCATTAGAGATTGATCTCGGTGTTATAAAAAATTATTTATTTTTCAAACTGATTTGTCTAAAATTAACAATCTCAACGACGTGATGAGAAATGTGGCAAAAAGTACAATTAAAAATGATATTCAGAAATTTATAAAACTAAAGTGAAAAATCGTAATATTTACGTCCTTTATGAATACGTTTTATAATTTTATATTGTTCTTTTTTGGCTTTCTCCTTAAAATACAAATAAAAGGAGAATGCAGAAAATTGTAAGTTCTTCCATTGTGCATATTTTGCAATTTTTTAATGCATTGAGTTGAAGTCTGGTGATCGAATTTTTGCGAGCAATTTCCTTCCTAAGCAAAATGATAATTAATTAATTATTTAACAAATTAAAGATAGATCTTCTGCATTGAATTAAGTATAAATAAATTAAATAATTTAAATAAAGTTTTGGAAAGTAGCAAAATCATAGACCGTCAATAAGTTTCATAATTTTGATATAAATAGCAGAATTAAGATTTAGTCAAAAGTGGAAGTTGTTAAAGCAATAAATCTAAATAAGCATTAGAAAAGATTAAAAAGAAATGATAAATTATTGATTAAACTGTAAATCGATAAATAATTCAACGTTGGAAAAACTTTTGGTGAATTATTACACAAAACCAAAGTATAAATGCCAAAACTTTATTTTATTCCCAACATTCTGTCCATGAGTTGAAAACTAAAATATTTATAAACAACAAATGTTGACCAACAAATTGAAACATAATTTGCATACATGTTCCTAATGCAAAATGCGCCGATTAACAAAATATAAAAAATAAATGTATTTATTTTTTTTTAATTTAACTCGCATAAAAGTGCAAACTGATATGAACTATAAAAAAAAAAAAAACAGAAAAAAAATGATTATACGTTTGATTCGGCAAAAATAAAAGTGTAAAATAAAAGTGTAAAATAAAAATGACGTTTTCGTTGATTATAATTATTTCGCCGTGGGAAGGGAAGTGTAAGGTGGCAGGGAAACAAGTCCTCGTTATATTCGTCATTGAATATTAAGAAGCGTTAACAAGCAATTATCGCGGCGCTTGAAATGAATCAAATACTTGTTTTATTCATCGCGCTTCCAACGTGAAAGCGTTTTTTAAACAATAAGTTGACTATTTTCATATCTCCTGCCAATCCCCCCCCCCCCTCTCCCAAGACCCCTTTCCACCCCACCGCCCCTCCGCGGTACGAGATGTACCACTTCGATGCAGCGATGTGATTTTTAGCTTTCGCGCATCACTCTTATTGCCTTTGTCCTTTTTCCCCCCACCCCCCGTCTTGTTTTTAATCCGTTTTATCGAATTTTGCTTTGCGATCTGGCTATTTTGTTCGTTGAACGAACCCGCGGCGCATCTATTTATCAATGCGCTGGGGGAGGGGGGACGCAAAAATAATTAGCAGTAAATTTTTGGTTACCAGCGGGATAACGGTGAGCGAATTTTTTTCTTCTTCCTTTTTATTTCTTTTTTTTTTTTTATTTCAACGCCCCCTTTTTTTTGTAATATGTATTCATGGACGGAATAATTTGCTTGGGCGCGGGGTCGTTATTTTGATTTCATTGTAACGCGTAATAACGAATTTGTAAGTTGGCACGGATTTCGCCGGGCGGCCGAGAAAAGCGCCGAATTGATAAATGCCGGTTGTTTCATAAATTCCACTGTTTGCACAATTTGCGAAGTCATTCCATGACAAATGATTGGACTTGTGTAATTGGTGGCTTTTAAAGACGATAGATTACATTCCATTTACAATTGGATGGCAGCGTTGTTCGAGCTTTTTTTTTTTTTTGGTTCTCTCCCTCTCTATCTGTATTTTATTTTACTTTTGGCTTTTCAGTCGGACTCCCTTTATTATGATTATTTTTTTTTTTTTATTTATTTATTATTTTCCGTTGGGCAATCAGCGCGCTCGGCGCGTCGAATCAATGATTTTTAAACAACGCGGGTGAAAATGTATTTGCTATAAAAGGAGCGCAGGGGTGTACCGTACGGATCCAATTGTCATTTATTTTTCGGATTATAGATAATGAAAAGATTGTACAAAGCAGGGAATTTAAACAACACGACGCCAATGGGGGTTTAATTAAATTTAATTTTAGCTTTACACGGCGCTCGCCGATTGTCGAATAAAATTGTATTAACAAATAAACGAATCCTATTAACGAGAAGGGTGGAAAAAATTACATTCCATTTAAAGTATTCGCTTTAAAATAAAACTTAATAGATGATTTGGGTGGGGGGTTTTTTTTTTTAATAAGAAAACGCTGGTCACGTTTGTTTTGTAAATGAAAGGTTTTCTATCGTTAGCAAAATGGATATGGTTAACTGAGATTTTATTAACCATGGTGTACTTGCATTAAATGATGCTTGCGTTTAATAGAATTTGTAATCCTCTTAAATTGGATAAACAAGATGTTTACTAATACACCGGAACCTCGAGTCTGCGGTTGTCTCGAGGCTCTGCTACTATCTGGAGGTTAACGTTGGCGCATGCAAAATCTAGTAACGTGCGAGAAAAAAAAAGAGCAGCACGCAAATTTCCCCTTCTTATAAATTTAACAAAATATTTACTTCTTCGGCGAGCGTAAAGCACCTTTTGATTTTATGTACGTAACATTTATCGTGCGGTATGATAATATTATATGATAACTTTTTAACACTGAAAAAAAAAATCATTAAGAATTACTGTGTTTGGAAGCTTAAAATGAAGCCTTTTGTACAATATAGGAAAAGTTACTGTGCCAATACAATAAAAGTTGTGGTAAAACACACCAAAGTACTTAAAAATACGTTAATTTTTACAGTGCTGACACGGTAAATTTCCTAATATTGTACACTGAAAAGAAAGTTGAGATAAAAATTATTGTACTGTATCTAAAAATGGGGACAAATAATATATTGACATATTTAAAAAGCATTATAAAAGAAGTTCTGAAAACTCTACAAGTTATTACACTGAGAGAAAAAAATATAAATTTTTAATAAAAAGTTTACTAATTTGCCATTATATTTAAAGAATATCATTATATGGAAAACTAATTGAATAAAATTTATTAAATTAGTTTATTAAAAGCAGTAATTCTATGTAGTTTCGCACAACTTAACAATCTGTTTAATGATTGGTTTATGAACAACATAGGTAACAGGTTAGCGACACTGATGAATAGCGACATCCAACGGACAAAACACAAAGTAAAATGCTTGCCAACAATTACATTGAGGAAAATATGACAAAAAAAATTACTGTTCTTTAAAAGCAAATACACTAGTTTTAAATGTTATATTTATAGATAAAACAGAAATTTTTCCTTTTAAAAAACAGTAATTTTTATTAAGACGGACATGTGGCCTGAAATACAGTTAAAAACAGTAATTTGTTCTAGCATATTTTTCTCAATGTAGAATTCAATTTTTTAAAATTTCTTATCCCTGGTTTCTTAACTTTTAATATTCTTTCTCTCCATATATAATTCAATATAATAAACATTATTGTTTATCTTATACCCTCTTTTAAACTGTATATTAAGTTGTAACAAAAAGATGTCATTTATCCCCATTTTCAGATACAATATAATAATTTGTATCCCAATTTTCTTCTCAGTATATAAACAGCTTCGCTTCAAGGTCCCAGCACAATAATTCTTAATGCTTTTTCTTTTTCCGTGTAAATACTCCTAACTGGTGTATTAAAATAAAATTAAAAAAAAAAACGTCTTTAATTAACTCGCGTGAATTGAAATTGATAGAAGACTGTGGGGAGGACAACGTAAAAGGATGTAATGAAATTGAAGGAAAGAGGCAAGTTCAAAAATACTTATAACGAAGTTGTCAGTTCGCCTCGAACGTTGAATGATTGCGAGCGATATATTCTCCAGATGCGGTTGGAGTGTGTGACGTTCTTGCGACGCGGCGACGTGTCCCCGAGCGTTGTTCTAATCATCGCCTCGCTAAATGGTGCCCAACGGTTTTTCGAAGCGCGCACACACCATTTCGCCCCTTCCTTTTCGCTTCTCATTTCGCGCACGTAATTGAAGGATCTTCCCAGAAAGCCAAAAGTGGTTAATTACACTCGGGAAACGACTTTTGTAAATCGCTCGTGACCGTCACTACGACGTATTAATATTTGAGTTGACTTCTGCGCTAACATGATAAACCATGAAACACCGCTCGAATTAGACATGATTTATGTAGCAACGGGGAGCTCGCACTTTATAAACTATTCATGCGGCAACACAAATGCAATATACATCAATAATGGGAAATGTAATTTGAGGGTTAAATGGCTTGAATTTCGTATTGCTGCGGAAAATACCAAATAAATGTGGTAGAGCGTTTGTAATTGAGAGAGATGAGATTTCGCGCGCAACAAATCATGCATTTAAGTAGCAAATTCATTACGTTGAATCATAAACAAATTCCTCTGTTGCTCGATTGGTAAGGGGAAAAATGAATGGCATTTGAAATTGCTACTTGCACAAGGAATATTTTTTTGCAGTTTTATATATATATATATATATAAATTGCAGATTTTTGTTTTCCAATTAAGAAGTTAAATTGAAACAGAGTTATAAATAATATTTAATAGCAGACCGTTAAATGGCAGTTCGGCAAAATGTACCTTCGTTTGAAGGAGGTAAATTTGCGCGCCATCTAGCGAGTAAAACCACTCCTTTCTTCACTGAGAAAAATTCATGAGCTACTTTCAATTCCACGGTGAGCTTAAGTATAATTGTTAAAGTGAAACGAATTGTGCTGAAAACAAGTGAAAATAATCGTTAAAATCAACTTCATCAAGTACTTGTTATAGTTTTTCTTCAACAAACCCCAATCAGCTCTGAAATCAAGACTCTTGGAGTTGATTCAATTATATATCAGTTGTTATAAGTTCTTCGTGGAGTTGACTGAACTCCACCAATATGACTTGACTGAAGAAATATCATACATTTGTTTAAAACTCAGCATGGAGTTATGCGTATTTAAGTTCACGATGGAGTTGACAGTAGCGAATATCGTTTGATTCAAACCTCTTTTTTTTTCAGTGTAGATGGAAATCACGTACAAGAGTATAATTTCTTCTTAATTAACTCTTTATTATTTTTGTATAGTATAGTACTTTTACTTATAATCCCCGAAGCATTTTTTTAAATAAATCTTCGATGGAAGATATTTATTTTATTTTTTCATTTTGTTGAAAAAATGTAATTTAATGGTTGTTGTAAAAGTTAAATTTTAAATTTGAATATTACATTAAAAAGTTTTTTTTTTAATTGAATAATGCTCGGGGATATAAGTTTTTCTCCATATAAATTATTAAGTTGTTGTTCCCGTAAAAGTATTTATATTGATTTTTAACAGTATGAAAGTTGTATTATTTTTTATAGCAAGATGTTATTAATGTAGGTACCGATTATGCAAATTCTAATGGATCATTTGTGTAAAAGAACCATTCAATTTAAGATTTCATTTTGTTGGAATTTAAGTGCAAGTTACACTTGAAAAAAATAAACTGTCTTCATATTTGAATTATATATGAAAGTGAACTATACATATATGAATTATTTAGTTCAAAAATGAATTATGTCAAGGATTAAAGCATAATTCAATTATTAGTCAAATGCAAGGTGTATTGGATTACATATCATAGTACAAATAAATTTAATTGGAACTTTCTTTGTTGGCGCTGCATTTTTTTGTTTCAAGTATTAAACAATATTTAGTTTTTCAGTATCACTCTTCACATTCAATTCATATTTTGATTTATTATTAAAAAATTGTTTATTTGTTCAAGTACAAGTTGGATTTAAATTCTACCAAAATCTAAAAGGATTATTGCCTTGTAAACATTTTTTACGATCGTTTAGTAGATTAGAAATATTAGACAGTATTTAATATAACCGTTAAAGACTGATGATAAGGAAAATAAAACGATTTATTTATGATTAATACGTCGTCTTATTTATTACCCACGAATCATTAAATTTAGTCGTAAGTATGAAATGAACTAGTTTAGACTAATCGATGTAATATAGCAATGTTCTAATTGATTCGTGTATGCTTGTCTTTTCTAGGAGAAGCCGTACCGACTTGTCCGAATTGTCACCGTAGCTTCAAAAGGAAGGACAGTTTGACTCGTCATATGAGTTATTTGTGCGGTAAACAAGCACGATTTCATTGCCCCTACTGTACAAGCAAGTGCAAAATTCCATCCGATGTGTACCGACACGTACGCAAATATCACAATAATGAAGATGTTTATGCAATTGACATGCTCTGGAGTGACATCAAGAAGCCCTGACTTTTGAATATTGTATTGTTTTTGGTTTATAATAAATGTTTTAGATTGAAGACGTCGATGATTTTCTCCAAGTTATTTCAATGATGTTCCTGTAAATTTAAGCATGCTAATAATTTGTTAATCAATTCTTATGTTTTATTGTTTATTTTTCATCTTGCAATAATTAAATTTAATAAGATTATACTAACAATGTTCGTAATTTTTTTTGTTCACAGATATCGGGTACCAGGATTTCATATTGCATTTATCAGACCCCAAAGGCATTCAACCAGAAAAGCAGCACCCGTGTCCTAAGTGCTCAAGTGTATTTATGTGGGCGTGCACGCTTAAAAGACATTTGAAAAATGAGTGCGGAAAAGAGCCTCGTTTTCAATGTCCGCACTGTAGTTACCGAGGAAAATGGAAAGCGAACATTTTAAGACATGTAAAGAGAGTGCATAAAAATGCTCGACTTTATGTTTTATGCAAACAATGAATGGTTATATAGACAATTTTTTTTACAATAGTAACTTAATTTCTATATATTTGTACATTTTTACATAACTGTTTAATCAGATTTTTTTAACAAAAATTAATGTATTATAATTTTAAAGTTATCAAAATAATGTTTTCGGAGAAATTCCGAAATTTTTTTTTTCTAATAAATTTATTAAATGGTAACTTAAAAATCTGTATTGCTAACAGTGTCATAATGTTGTTATTGTCTGATTAGTAACCGCGAGCAATTTGCTTTGCTCGATGTTTGTTATAACTTGCGCATTTATGTTTGCAAATTGTGCATTTCTACGTTCCTTTTCGGACAGATCTTTTTCAATACTGCATTATTTGCCTCAGATACCTCTATTATCTTGCAATGTCAACTGAAATGTTAATTTTCTCATGATATTAATTCAACATGATAACACTGTAACACCTACATAAAAAATATTTAACATAAAATTTTTGTAGATGTTACATTTCATAATACTGGAACAATATTAACATTGTAACACTGTTACACCAACTCCATTTGGCGTTGCTTCAAGAGTACAATTTTCTCCTTGTGTTTACACGCGAGTGATGAATTATATTTTAAAGAAAAGACATTATCATAATAAAAAATAGAACTATAGCCTGCAAGACAAAACAACTGAACAATATACCACCAACATTTACAGGTGTTTGCGGCAGACACTTAGTTTTTTCTGTGTAAAATATTTGTATAAACTTTATATTCACCAGAGATTATAACAAGAAAAAAAAGAAATGTTTCTCTAACGATGTCATATTGATAATATTGATGATGTCAACTTGTTGTGCTGGAGTAAGTGTGTCTAATTTTAATAATTATTGAATTCTCTTCGAAATATGTTTTATATTTCCATTGACAAAATTGTAGACGTATTAACTGTAATTACAAAGTGCATTTTTTTATTGAATAATATATATTTGTGATAAGAATTTATGCAACTTTGAACTGATAGGATACGTGATTTCTAAGAAATTTTGTTAAATGATAATTTACTTTTTTTGTATTATACTTTACCAAGATGTATTAGTTAAGCGTTAGTATTTTTAATAAACAAATGATTTTTCATTTGCAACTTTAGATGTATTTCATTTTCGAATGTACTACACACAATTCAAAATTTAATTTTAATTCACACACTTACACACACATACAAATTTCTTTCGTATTACTTTTAGTAACAAATTGTTTTTACGATTTTAGTTTCAGATTTAGAAAGTCGTTGGAAATTGGGTCGTTAATATTTTGTGATGGACAAATTACTTAATTTAACGTCCAATGTACAAATTATCCTTGTATCTACTAGCGATGCCTTAATAACATCCCAACAATTATTCCACAACTCTAAATTCGAGGTAAAATGTATCTATTGCTCGCGTCGATTTATAGAAGCAATGAATTGCAGGCACGTATATTCAACATTCACGAAGTACAGGTTCCGTTTCAAGACTATAATGATTAATTATTGGATTTTATTTTAACTTATTTCAGTTGGCCGTACTTGTGAGCAACTCAAAACTGTATTATATCTTGATGAAATGAAATCCAAATAAAGTAAAATATTGCAAAAATCTGTTATCCTTTTCATTATGATGAACTAATTATCATTATTATCGGGATAATGCAAATCATTTTGCATACCATTTTAACCATTTGTGGTGATCGATTTAATTAATTTGTTTTATTATTACAGAAATTTTGTAAAAGATTGGATGCTCTTTTACTCCAAGGACATTTGCAATCTCTACACCTGCCACCAGACTTTGCATTGTTTAATGTAATAACGTTCAATTGATGTGTTATTTTTTAATGCACCGAATAAAAAAAAATAAACAAAAAGACCATTCAAATCACACGTCTGCGTAGTAGACTGTATTAACGTTATCCCGTCTATCATATTTTACTGGACGCGCTTAATCTCTGCTTAATATTAATAAACCCTCTAATAAAATGAAATCATTTGGTTGTTTGGTTGCAGGCCTGTATCAAGCACGGACACGACGCGTCAAGAAGAAAACCGAGCAGGACAAGTACCCTTTCGTGTGTCCACAGTGCGCCAATCGTTTTACCCTTAAGACCAATTTGGTCAAGCATCTGAAATTTCAGTGCGGCAAACTACCGAGGTTTCATTGTCCGTATTGCACTTATCTGACGAAGGATCGATCAAACGTGAGAGCCCACGTGCGAATGAAACATCCGGGACTGGATGTTTACGTCGTCGACATCAAGCAAGAAGCTCAGCCGGCGCATCCTTTGTATTGAAAAGAAGGACGACGACAAAGCTCGACAAAGCCTGTTTTAACTCATAGACACTTATTGCAAATTATTTTGACAAAATTCTCCGCGCACTTGAACGACGTGAATGGAACAAAATTGCAGGAGCAAATCACTTTTGTTTCGTCCCCAACTGTAGAAAGTTATATGTAATGTGAAGTGTTGTGAACAGGTGTACATTATTAAATATTATTTTGTGATTAATCTATTGTTATATATGGACGTTTAGCTTTATGTTGTACGCACAGTTGTAGTTGGACGTTTTTCTTTTTTGTACGAAAATATACTAAGGCTGCGTGTTTCAAAATCAACGTCCTTTCCTTTTTTTTCTTTTAATCAGGATTCAAAGCTTACAGTTCAGGGCATACTTTCATTTCGTATGTATTTCAGTTTCAAACTTTAGATGTGATTTTTATCGCCGAAATCCCGTCCCGTTGTAACATAGCTTTACCATCGATGACATTGCATGCAGTTTTATAAAGCTGTTTGTTATAACGTGACTCGTGGTACGTCACAAGTCCGCATTGACTCGCAATTAAACAATTCATTAGACTTAAGCGAAATGGTCGAAGAAATTTTTTTAATAACCGATTGATTCGATGATTATTGCAGGATATTTTGAGGAGCCAGCGAAACCGCCGCGAAAATACCAGTGGAGGAAGCCCTCGGAGGGTGCCTATTTCTGTCCAAATGCGAACTGCAGTCGAAGATTTAAGTTAAAGGGCAGTCTCAGCAGACACTTGCGGTATCAGTGTGGAGTGAATCCACGTTTCGGTTGTCCATATTGTAGATATCGTTGTACTGCCAAAGCTGACGTTGCAAAACACATTACCAGAATGCACAACAAGGCCAAAGTCTTTGTCGTTGATTTGTTTCTGAAGTCTTGGTGAAGAAACAAACGTTGTGATTTTTAATAAAGAAGTAGGGCAACTTTTCTTTTTTAGCGATGACAATATCGGTTGTATAATATTAATAAATTGTACATCACTGATTATGAAAATACTGTATATTTTCATTATTTAACTTGAAATAACTTGTGCTCGTTTCTTTTGGACCTCAATATTGTTATGTACAATGACCAGAATGTTGAAATTGATAGTTCTATGAAATTGTAAAGTATTATAAGAATAAACGTATGTGACTGAAACGTTACTTTTCATTTCATAACTTGTGTAGGTGATTCATGCTTGGGTGCAAATGTGATCAAACTGTTCATTGATGTATTTGTTATAATGTGTACGTGTGGCGGCGATTCACGCTAACCAATTGATGTTTTTCATCTGTTACAGTACCAATCCAGTACTGGGCCGAGAACGACGGATTTAAATATGCTTCGTTCAAATATTTTTGCCCGAACACAGGCTGTGGCAAGTCTTTTAAATGGAAGGGCAACCTGAAGGCGCATTTACTGAACGCGTGTGGTGTGCAACCGCGCTTCAAGTGTCCATATTGCCCGTACAAGTGCAAAGTTAAAAGTGACGTTCGCAAGCATATTAAAAAGAGACACTACGGGCGTAATGTGTTTGTTATGGAGTTAGAACACGTAACTTGAGAATAAGTATCACCACAAGGCAGGAAAAATTTTCAATTTGAATTGACATTCAACTTGCTTCACGGTAACATTTTATTTAATGTTGATTACAACATTTCATTTTTATATTGGTAAATTGGATTTAGCTTATAAAGTTCCTTATACATTGAGAGATAAAATTTTGAAAAAGCTGTAATCTTTTTTTTGTATTTTGAAAACAACAAAAGTATAATAAAAATTTATGAAAATCATAAATGTATATATAAAGGACGTAAAAATGAAAATTCATTTTATTTTTATAAAATTCTAAAAACATTGTTTTTTTTAAAAAACACTCATGTTTTTCCCAGTTGACAATAGTATTTTATTTGGCGTGTAATAAAAATTAATTGGCAGCCTTTCGGTATACCACACGCAGAAAAATAAAGAATTAATTTTACCATAAAAAATTGGATTTCAACCCCAGAAAACAATTCATGAACTTACAATAAAATATGAAATAAATACTAAAATAAAGTACTTTTTCCTATAAACTTATTGGAATGTTTACAGATTTATTGGAATAAATGCTTTATTGTAGCATTTCTTTTATAATTTATCATAAGAATGTTCATAAATTGTCTTCTGGGGTTACACTCCATATTAAATGGATTTGTTTTAGAGAAAAGAATGAAATAGATTTTTTGTTAGTTTTAATAAGAACATTTTCTTTGTGCAGGTTTCTTAACGCAAGCATATTTTTTTTATGAGTGTAGAATCTAATTTTTTATGGGAATATTAACTGTTTTATTTTTCTGCGTGCAAAGGTGATCTTTACCATTTTTAAGGTAAACAATAACTATTTGTGTATTTGTCTATGAAATTTTGAGATTGACGTTATTTCAAATGTTATTTTGTGATGAAAATTTTTTCCACCGAATAAATTAAACGGAATTGTGATATTAACAGTTAAGCGTGGTAGAAACATGTATCTTCGATGTACGATTCTTTACGACTGTTTTAAAATTGAATAAAATATTGTTTACTTGACAGTTTGGATTCTTTCCAAAGAACTCCTGCATACCTTGGCTGGTGTAGCTTTTTTACATTCCGAGACAGTTGTCGACAATTATTATTTTTTTTTTCTATTCTTTTCATTGTTTGTCTCTTATGTTGTCTCATGGAACCTTTTCAGTTTTTTTTCTTCTTTTTTTAGTTTGTTGCATCGCATATGGTCGTCAACATTCACATGAGACATAAAGTTGTTTGCATTTTTGTTTCAGTGAACAAGCAAAAATTTCAGTGCCCCAAGTGTCCGAGTGCCTTCACCAGACTGACCAATTTGAAGCGCCATGTGATATCCGGGTGTGGATCTAATCGTCCACTGCACAAATGCCCTTATTGTGACATGGATTCCAAAGAAATGTCGAATGTATATAGGCATATTCGAACGCAACATTACGGAATGCGCGTCTATATCATAAAAAGCCACGCGACTATTCACAAACCGAAATCCTCTTTCATAGTTTGAAATGTAAGCTGGCCGTAACAATCTTCGATTCGAAATGGAATTTAAGCGTCACGCTTGATTATTTATTTGTTACCTTTTTTTTCAATGCCTCTAAGCGTTTAAAAAAAATGGAAATAACAATACAACAATCTATTGTACATATGTGTTACAAATACACGTTTGTAACTAATATTGTCTCTAGGATACATTGTTTCTTCCCTGCGCACTTAGACTTAAGAATCATCTTCGCTACTTTTTGTTCAGTGTACTATTTTGCCATTTATTTTATCTTTTTCTTGATTGTTTGTTTCTTTTATTTACTTATTTCTTGTTATATTATTATATCTCCTGCCAAAATTATTTTCATTTGTTCATTTATTTCCTCCGATACGCAGCTTTTATTGGTCGATGTTGATTTTGAATTAACATTTTGATTTTTTGGTTTTGCAGCTGGCCTGCCATGGATAAGTAACGCGCCTCAGTGGTTCGAGGATAAATACTCGACATACGCGGCGAAAAAGTGTTCAAAAGCCAGGTTCCCGTGTCCCGGTTGTCGTAAAAGTTACTCTACAAAAAGCGCCGTGACGGCGCACTATAAATACGACTGTGGCAAACCACCTAGATTTGAGTGCCCTTACTGCGGTAAACTCAGCAAGAAGAAATTCAACGTTCAGGATCACGTCAGGCATAAGCATCCAACGAAGCCAGTAATTTGTAATACGCTCTTCTAAAGGACGCTCGCAAGTTTTCTGTTTTGACTTTGGACTTTGGTGCCACAAAGCGTTGATTCACCAATTGACGAAATTTTATAGTGTTATGTAAAAATTTTATATAATTTAATATAATTTGCACACAAAAAATAATACACCAACTAAATCTGTACTTTACAAGTGCCTATTTGCAATTAAAGGATTGCCGTTGTTCTTTTAATGCAGTAAAGAATAGCGATAGTTCTTGTATTATTTTTTATGTACTTATTAGTATATGTTCTTTGTTCTATTGTTATCAAGAAATGTGAGTGAGCAAACGAAATTTCTTAAACACAATGTACACAATTACCAGATTCTGGTCATAAGAAATTTGATTGTTCCTACAAATTTTTAAATTATAGTTAATTGAAGTCATGCAATGCTGTACATTTTTATAGTTCAAATTATAGTTGATTCTAATAAAATATGTATGCTTTTCAAAATATTCAACGCACGTGCAGGCATGTATATATTTTGTTAAGAAATGTTTTTATCAAAACATAAAAATTGACTCAACATATAAATAAATAGTAAATATAAAAAAACCAAACATAAATAAAACAAATTATATATATTATATAAAAAAACATTAAGTTTTTACATGTAACTTTTATACTATAATGATAGTGACATAATCATTATTTGGTAGAGAAAATATTGTTATACATATAAAAATTTTTTACTTGTCAATGTGTTTTTCAACCGTACTTTTTGGTACAACAGACTAAATTAATTATGCATTAATGTATCCTTGATCAACGTTTCGAGCTTTTTTGTGGTTATTATCAAAATCTATTTATTAATTATTTGTTGCGTGGTTTTGATGAGATGATATTACTCTCATAATTAATTTTGTCTGTTTTACCAAAAAATACCGTTGAAAAAAACATTGACAATCAAATTATTAACAAACTTTAAATTTTTACCCAATACTGTTTGACATTATACACTTATTGTTAAACATATAAAATCAGTTTTTAAGTTGTGCTAAGAATGTTTCTTATGAATATAAAGTAAATTATTCGAACGAGCCTTGAACATTTTATAAAGCCAAAAAATGATTTCTTCATAAAATATGAAAGAATCGTAAGCAGCAGTCTATCAAATGGTCAGTGTAAGCAACATAGCATAGGTTCTGTTTTAAGTCGCGTATCACTGATTTGTAAAAGAAAATTCCACAACAGCCATTCCTACTCTACAATAATTTAAAATTTGCTAGAGTTATCATTAGCAAAAGAGTTGTCACAATTGACTTATTTGTAGAATTTTCTTTTCCCAACAAGATCGCGTGTTACATGAGTAAGAAGAAAACACTACAATTTTTCTGATACGTTTCAGTTTGACAAGTAGTTTTTTAAGCAATTGTAAAAAGTGTGTAAAAAGATCACAAATGTAGATGTAATTGTTGTTCACGAATTTTGCACCAAGTTTTGGTTTGTCCGCCTCGAGAAACTGTTTAATCGTTAGTATCATCACTTTTATAACGTTATAAATTAAAAATAGTATCCCGGTTGTGATAATTAAATGAAAATAAATGGTTTTTATTGAACATCAATGACTAGATTAATCCAACACGAAAATTTGTACACTTACGGGTACAAAATACAGGTGTTTATTTTATAGCTACAAAGTATCTACTTTAACTAGTTGGACGTTTCTGCTGTCATTTCATTTTCTATATTTTTTCTCAAACTTTTGCATGATCCGATAGTTTGATGGCTTGAGGAAATCCCCATATAAATGCCAAGTAAGTTTGTAACGTTGTCTGACTTAAAATGTCAATTCTTTTGTAGGTTTGAAGATGGACGTTTACCCGTTAACCTACGTGAAGAGACACCAGTGGAAACGGAATTCAAGCACGGGAAAGTTTCATTGCCCGAAATGTAATAACGGATACAGTAGATGTGACACTATGCTGGGTCATTTCAGGCACGAGTGCGGTAAGGCACCGAGGTTCAAGTGTCCGTATTGCCCTCTCTGCAGTAAAAAGTCATCCAACATTTACCAGCACGTGCGGTGTGTTCATCAGGACCAACCAGTGTCTGTTGTTCACCTTTACGAGCTTTCTCCACGACAAGACATACATGTGTATAAATGAACGAGAACCAAACTTACATTAAGCTAGATTTTATATATAAAACATATAAAATGGATGCGTATTTACCGCGTTGTTATGTCATGAATTTTACTGCGCTTCGAGTACATCATTAAACAGGACAAGTATATTAATTATGCTGGCGTTCGTATAGTTTGTTTTAATAATCTGTTTAAACGCGCATTGACATAATTTTACGAATGTACATTCCACACTTCTCATTTGCTTTCCTTCACGTTTAGTCGTTACATTAAGTTAATACATTTATTTATGCTCCTTCATTTGCCATCATCGGATAATTGTAAGTTACCGAAGTGAAGTTTATGTAAATGCAGTATTTGTGTCAGTTTATATGGAATAAATTTTATCGGTTACTTTGTTGCTTTTTACTTGGACTCACTCTCATGGAACGCCGTAATAGAACATAGGGGAATTGCATATTTTATTAACACATTAAATGAAGCCGATCAATTCTAATTAGACTACGAAACCCAAAGAATTACTTATTAACCAAACTTAAACGTTTAATTTCAGATGCCTTCGCGAGAATGGACGACACAACGGAGCTGTCGGACCGTCACCACGCGTGTCCCAAGTGCAAGAAAATATTTTCGCACAGTTATTCGATGTATCGACATTATAGATACGAGTGCGACACCTTGCCACGATTCAAATGCCCGCACTGCGATCGCTTGAGCAAGTGGTCCCACGGCATATACAATCACGTGCGCAAAATTCATCCGGGCAAAGAAGTCACCTCAGTCAAGTTGTACTGAAAGCCGCGAATAAAGATTTACCTAACCTTTCTAGGCAAGTGTGTCCTTTGTGGCCAAATTATCCCACGAAACAATTCCACTCGCCCACAATTTATGGTTTTATTCGACGATACCGAAGGGCTATCTGTACTAATACTTGGCGTGTTCCTTTTTTGGTTTCAGAATTCCGACCGGTAGTATTGCACAAGTATGACTCCAGTCGAATCTTGCACCCTAGAGCTCAGAAGTTGGGACACCATCGCGGATTTTCCTGCCCCAGGTGCTCGCGGACATTCCGCACTCAGGGCGGTATGAGCCGACACTTTCGTGTGGAGTGCGTCGAGCTGCCACGCTTCAAGTGCCCCCATTGTGAAATGTGCAGCAAATATACGCAAGCGATTTACAGGCACATCCGTGCCAAGCATAGAGACAAAGAGTCACGTTACATCAAACTTTATTAAAATATTTTATTGTTTTTACAGATTCAATGTTAAGGATATTAAAATCGTACGTTTTTTTCTTTTAGATTTTGATTGTTTGTGTCATTTGATTTTGTTATAGAATTTGCCATATTGCAGTTCATTTTTATGGTATATTTACATGATAAAGTTAGGTAGAATTGAACTTCGCTAAGGGAAGGTTTTAAGCATGAATATTTGGCAATTAATTTATAATATAAAAAGTACTAAGTTTAAAATGTTTAAAGGTATCTTTTTATATTTTTATTGCATTATAACTAATCTTAATCTTGGCATTATTAAAATTAAATATCTATAAATTGTCAGCTATAAAAATCATGTAAAATATCCATAATGAATACCATACATCAACAAATTCTATATTATATTTTTCCAGATATATTATTTATACACGTTTCATTTAAATTATATATCTTGTTAATGAAATGTTTATGTTCTGAGAAACTTGTTAATTGTAATTATAACAAGTATTTTGTATAGAGTAATTACAGTCATTATAATTTATTTTTTTGATTTTCTACTTTTGTATATTATATTTAATAATTATAATATAATAATATTGTTTCTTACGTGCAAAAGTCTGATTTTCAGATGACAACAATTGTGTTATTCATCTAAAGTTCAGATCACATGATGGTAATACCTCACAGTATTTTAGTCAATTGGTCCTAAAATGTTGAGACCAGTGATAAAATGTTTATTGTTCATCCGAATTGCGTTCCAAATTTAGCGGTCTTAATTTTTAACTTTTTATATACAAATAAAATCAATACTGAACTTGTGCACATGATTATAAATAATAATTATTAATAAATTAATACATTTATCGACAATAAAAATAAGTAAAATTGTTATGAAATAATTATTAATTTATATTTATATTAAGAAAATATGAGGAAGCAATTCGGATATAATTTCTTTAGTCACAGATGTGCTTCTATTTTTATACCGTTCTCTTTACTAATAATTTAAAAAGTGATAATATAAATTTAACTTATATTTCCCTAAGTTTTTTATGTTTCTTCTCTCTTCACCAGTCGATAACCAATTGTTATGAAAACCTTACGGAGGAGAACTTTCTTGCGACAAAAATTAACGCGCAAAAGTTCGTTCTTGAATGCGAGTTGTTGAGTGAACCAACTGTAAAATAATCCCTGCTCAATGACGTATATTATAAAATGTAAAAACGAAACAAATATATGAACTGTCAATATTTGTTAATTGATTCTTTTCTTTTGGTACGAAACAAATCATGAACTACTCTCTTTCGATCATAAATTAATGAAAAACTTAACTTCCATTTCTCAAATCGTTATCTTCAATTTCTCCAAACCTGAGGATAACATTTTCTTTTCCACTATCGCTGTAAATACTCGTTGTCTGAAACGGATTAATGGATCATCATCGTGTTAAATATAACTGCCGTTCATGCATCCAGATAATGTCACTCTCGCGCGATCATTTCACGATTAAAATGACTCTTTCTTTTTCAGTTGTGGTCGGTCTTTCGGCAAAGAAGCACTTCTGTCCCAGATGCAATAAGGGTTTCACGATGGAATCCAACATGAACACCCACATACGACACTTCTGTGGCAAGAAACCGCGCTTCGGTTGCCCTTACTGCGACAAGAAGGACAAAAAAAACTTCAACATTTTTAGACACATCAAACGATGCCACCCTGGTTTTGATTTATACACGATTAAATTATATTAGACCTGAACATTAGGTTTAAATGAATGTAAATATTTTTAATTGAATGAATAAATGAGAGAGACTTCTATACGATTCTTTTGAAATGTTAACCATTAATGCATGCTAGATTAGGGAATTTAATTTATTTTTATTTTATATTTGTCCTTGAACAGTAAGTGAATATGTAATTGAGTAAGTAACTGCACTGATTTGGCATAAATATATTGATTTTATGCTAAGTGTACTTGAAACCTTGCTTTTAACAAATTGATCTATTTTGTTATTAGGTGATAGCAGTGCGAGTCTTCTAGATGTGGTCAAGTTGGAGTCGAACACGGTAGCGAGTGAGATTGCCCACGAGGAAGGTCCCGACATTTGGCAAGCTGGTAAAATACCCTATCAATGTCCCAGGTGTAGTGCAGGATACTCGCATAAGAGGACACTCAAGACCCATATGAAATATGATTGCGGAAAAGAACCCAGGTTCAAATGTCCCTATTGCAACAAGAGGGACAAATGCTCGTCCAATATTCATAAGCATATTAGATCGAGGCATAGTGGACTGCCGGTGCAATGCTCAAAGATCAATTGATACTAAAGTAACTAAGTGTGCCTGCTGAAAAGAATTGAAAGAAAAACGAGTTCATTTCTTTACGTGTCTCTGGGTGATTTAATGAAAAAAAGCATGTCTAATTTTCATTGTAAAACGTATATAACGCAAATGATTATTTTTTAAATCATTTACAGATTTTAAAATGATACTTTATTTATACTAGACGAAAAGAAAGCTTATTTTCTATTATTTTTTTGTAAACGGCATGATGCATTTTAAACATGTTTACTATATTATTTTCCATTCTTTAATGCAGTTTAGCACTTTTTTAAACTCTTTCACTGCTAAGTGAATTAATATTCTATGTGACGTAATGTTCCTAGTTTTGATACTGTATTTATAAGTTTCTGGTGATAATGCGAAATTTTATTAGAGATGTATTGCCCTTAACAAAATAAAGAATTCCAAAAATCAATGTTTTAGTTCTTTTTAGAATTGCTGTCTTTTTTTTTTACTTATTTTGCTAACCCAAATTATACACTCTTGTTCGATTCTTGATGACTGTAAAAAAATGTGACGATTGATAAATAATCAATTAGACTTACTTATTGGAGCAATTTTGTTTGTAAATTTCAGATTTATCGCGGAGAAGATTTTCAGCCGACTTAGTGACCAATTACATATGCCAGAAGTGTGATGCTGGATTTCGACGCATGTGGGATTTAATCAGGCACAAGTGCGGACAGATGCTTAGATTTGCGTGCCCTTATTGCCAGAAAAAGGACATGTCCTCATCGAACGTGTACAGACACATAAGGCGGTGGCACCCTGAGTTGCCTGTTGAAGTCAGAAGAATTTACTAAAAGGGATTTACAAAAGGGTTGTCGAAATCGTTTTAACAAGTTTATCGTTGGTTCCTAGGACCACGGATTAATTAAGTGATAAACAATACGTGGAATTGATTATTTTTAATAATATGTGGAATTGATTATTTTAATGCGTCATGTTTTTGTACGTTTAGTTGACGATAAATTTGTACCGCAACTTTATTTTTGTAAAGGGTCATCGTTTGTTTGGATGTAAAGATGAACGTGAAATAAATTTACGAACATTAATTGCCGCTTAACTCTCAATGACTACGCCGTTTTGATCTTCATACAATCACTTTCTTTTCGTACCGTTCTTTTATTTTTTCTATATATTTTTGAAATCCTATCTCAGCGTTGTCTGCACGGCTTCGGCACTTATCTTAATTTATCTTTACTAACTGCTCGTTATGTTCGTTTTTGCAGATCCCGGTTTCAAGATTGTAGAAGTTACGTCGCTGGATGGGTCAGTTTGTATTCCATTTGATACCAAAGATGTGAACTACAGGTATTTACCGCACGAAAAGAAGCGTTTTGAGTGCATGATGTGCGGCCACCGGTTTACCCAGAAGTCAACAGTCACCAGGCACACGCGTTACTTTTGTGGAAGAGGATACCGATACCAATGTCCATACTGTGAAGTGCGAGCATCTTGTTCGTCCAACATATACAGGCATGCTCGAGCGAGGCACGTCGACAAAAAAGCGTATGCTATAAAACTCTTCTCCTCGCTCAATTTACGCAAATGATTTTATCGAATTCTTCGTCTATATAATAGAAATTAGGGACAAATTTTTAGTTTTCATGATGTGAAATTAAGGTGATTCTTACACCCCTTTCTAATTTTCAAAATGACAATATTGTAAAACGAAATTTAATATGTTATCGGTAGAAGTCCACGAATTATTATTAGTCAATAAAAGTCCATGAATATGTGGAAAAATTAAAATAAAATTGATTGTGCCATGGTTTTTTTATACACTGAGAAAAGAAAACATCAAATTAATATTTTTCATACGGTTTTAAGGATATATTGGAAAAGTGAATATTTATGCTATAAATAATTACATAGTGTAACATTTTTGTAATTCAAGACTACTACAAATTGATTATCATTTTCATTATTTTTAATACGAAACATTTTCATTTTTCATAGATATCCCTAAGTTAATATAAAATGTTTCAAATTGAATCATTACATTTTTCTCAGTGTATAATGGTTACAATAATTTGGATGACTTTAATGATGATGATAATTATATTTGTTTACTACCGACACTCAACAATTCATTATTATTATTGAGCATTTAATTTTATTGGTAAATGTTGTCCCATCTGTATTTTCGGATTCAATAACGGCATTAACAGGCAATTATAAAATAAGATGTTTTTATTTAACACATTAAAGACATTTCGGTCATACATTTAGTGCATGGAACCATTTCAGGTTCATCAAACAATTTTTTGTATCATAATTTTTTGTTGAAACTTATCATATGTCCACAATGTTGAATATTGATAATTTGTACATGAATCAATTTTGTATATCAAGAAATAAAATCTTAATAAATAAGTAAATAATAAAAATATTAAGTATTCGAAGTCGGATATATGATTAATAAATGCACAATGACATAAATATACGTAATTACATAATTATACAATGCACATTTATATAATAATTGCAGAAGTATAATTATGTTCATTTACATAATCACATGTCCGAATTTGAATATTTAGTGTTTTTATTATTTATTTATTACAATTTCATTTGTTGCATAAAAAATTTACCATATCCGATGTCCTAGGCAAATGATAATTAATGCATGAACGAAACGTCGTTATTGTATTAAATAAAAACATCTCATTTTATAATTGTCTATTATCTATTATTGCCATTATTAAAATCACAAATATACAAAAGATAATTTATTGTATATTATTTTGTGCAATTTATTCTACACACACACACACAAATAATATGGTAACTATTACTATATTTTACATATTTATAGTAATAAATGCTGCAATATTTCTTTTTGTGTACTATATCGTTTGCTGAAGTATATAATATGACAATTATTTCATATCAATTGCACCAAAAGTACAACTTCTCGTCTTTTTTTTTTTTTTTTTTTTTTTTTTTTTATTTTTGTAGTTTTCCATATCATAATTATATGTCAATTTTATGGACATTATACCTATTTCTATGTTATAGTAACACTGTAAGGTATTGAAATGTTTAACGAAACTTTTTACTGCGTTTAAGATATTTGTATATTCATGGAAACACATACTAAATATTGCTATACATAAGGTGCAAAACTAGATTTTTTATTGCTATTGATTGCTCCAGAAAAACGGTACGTGACAATTTTTGATTGACAGTGTAGGGAGAATAAAACTTTAATTTTTATCCCAAAATAAAATATATTTAAACCGAATAAGTACATTTTATTATTTTAAATATTATATTTATTCTATATTAAATTCTGCTTGGCAATATCTATAGAGTGATATTTGAAATGATGGTCGATAAAAATATCACCTTAATCAGTGTTCGAATAGTATTATAACTCCAATTATGTGTGTAATTAAATTTGTAATTATGACCGTGTTTTATGTATTTTTAGGATTTAAACTGTTTAATAACATTTTAGCTTTATTTTTAGGAGATTTAATGTATCTGATGCTTAAAAGCTGAACATGTCATATTTCGTAACAGTAATATTAAGCCCTGATAGTAATTGGTGCCAAATTTTGTGTGTTAATGAGAGTACTTTTATGAGATTGTGCTTTATTTTGATTGAAAAGGGTTCGAACCAATTGATGTGCGTTAATGTTCCTGATTTTATACTCAGTTTAAACGAATTATAAGACTAGTTAGTGAAATCATGACAATATACGAAACATACGTAATTATTTTATTTTAGACTGAAAACAATGCAGATCTTCTGTAATATTAATTATATCATCACTAATATGTATATACCATTCATATTCATATAATAATAGTTTTTTGTACATACGCTACTTAGTCATTGTAATTGTTTTCTCACATGTGAATATTAATTGTAATTCAGTTTATTTCGTCATACTTATTGTGTTTGTACGTTAAATAACTGAATGTGCCAGCAAACTTGTAATTTCATTAAGAATTTCATAATTGGTAAGACGAAAAATCAATTCAATAAATGTATAATCACAGTTCCCTACATACATTAAATTAAATCTTATAACTAAATATTTGAATCTTTGTCCTGACCCGAAGTCCTCGTGTTGATATAATTATCTGAACAAATAATAGCATGTATTTTATTCTAATTAACGTAAATAATTCACGTTAAATTGTTCACAATAATTATGCTAATTTTATTTTTTTGTCAGCGCATGGGTATTGATCCATTCTTAATTTTTGGCCAAGCTGTAAACAAATGATCTGCACTGTGCTCATGGGTTTCAGTTCTCCATTCATTGGGATCATTAATAAAAGCAAGCAATTAAAATTTATTTCATCGCGCCAAATACATTTCGTTCAATTATGTTTAGCTCAACGATACCGAGACTAACAAATATCATTCTTCGTTTCAGGTCCGGGTGTTCTCATTAGTAGAGGCAAAATTCGATCTAGAAGGTTTGTCTGTTCGGAATGCAACAGAGCTTACGTTAATTCAAGGGATCTCAAGAGGCATATGCGATATGAGTGCGGCAAAATTCCACGATTTCAGTGCCCATATTGTCCACAGATTGCAAAATATAGGTCCACTATATACAATCACATAAGAAAAAGACATCCACTTTACGATATAGCTACGGTTGACCTTCAAATGTAAACTGAAATTATCAGAGAAACAGAGTATTGGCGAACGATACTTTTCTTTGTAAATGGTTTTTGACTAATTTTACAATTAAAATTGTTTATCATTACGAAGGAATATTTGTTCGTCAAAACCATTATACGTTGTACTTTGAGCATTTTTTCCTTTGGGGTACTAAATTGGAGTAGCAAAGTACAAAATATTAATCGTCAGGATATTTTATTACGAAGTTATAAACTTTTATCTTTATTTGTTATTTTACTTTTCACACTACTATAATGGTATTTAGGGAAGTGATATTGGGTCTCGTAGCTGTGATACAATAATGAAAGGTCACGCATATTGAACCAAATAAGAAGAAAAAGCAAAGAAAAAAAAACTTATTTTACTTGTTGTTGACATTGTTAAGTAATAATTATATGAAACGATATACCAAATTGTAAATTGTGATGATATTTTGTTTAGAAGTGCAGGCACCTGATGCGCAGACATTGTTACTTGAAATTGTGATACTGAGATAAACATGAAGTAATTTATATTACAAATAAATCAAATTGATTTAATAAATCCGTGCTATTTAATGCATACCCCACGTGAAACAGAAAACACACACCACCACACGTCACAGGTAGATGAAAACACAATTCTCAGCGAGGGTCACACAAAATTTACGATATTGCATGCACACACGAAACACAGTATTATTGTAAACTCTTTCATTCTGTCCACTTTGTTGAAATTGTTTCGAATCGAGACTTCCGTTTGTGTGACGAAGTATCTTGCGCTTTCAGATTTTTTTTTATTAACAGTTACTTCTCATACGTTCAATCTTTTTTTTTTTTTTTTTTTTCATTTCTGTAACTTCCATTTGGCGACGGTTTGTGCTTTTAATTTAAATGCAAACGCATTGTGTTTTCAGCACTGTTTCTGTACAAAGCCAAGTTGGATGACTCGGTGGTACATGTGACTGGGACTCGGCGGAAACGAAGGAGCAACATGATGGTGCCGGACATTTATTCGCGTGGAAATTTTGAGTGTCACAAGTGCCAGAAGTCGTATAAGTGGTACCGCGGACTGCACAGGCACTTGAAGTATGAGTGTGGCAAAACACCGCGCTTCAGGTGTCCCTACTGCATGTATATAGGCAAACACCGATCCCACGTGTACTCGCACATCAAATCCAATCACCAAAATCGAGCCGTCTACGCTCTCGATATGCAGCAGAACTAAACTAAGTTTTTAACAGTCATTACGATAAGATTTCAGTTTGATTTGAATATTGTAGTTTGCTATTTTAATGTTGTTACTTTATTTTTTTTTTAATTATTTATTGAGACTGTTTCTATTGAATTTTGATTGTAAAGTAATTTGAAAATAATATTTTTTTTCAGTTTAATCATATGATGTAAATATTATGTACCATACTATTGCAGGAATATTGCAATTTTATTGATACAAAGCATTGAGAGAAAAATCGTTATACTTCTATTATAATTCACGATACGAGTTTTAAAGTATTCTATATTTTTGCCTCGCTTGATGGCATTAGTTTTATATTTCTAATAATAAATTCAATATATTTATTAATTTATTTAATTAAAAAAAGAAAAATATTTGAAATAAATGTGTAATAATTTGACAAATGTGAAGTAATAATTTAAATTATTTATTGTGTAATTTTATCATCAATTGCAATAAATTGTACATTAACAATAATTACAATTTTAATTTCACTGTTTACAATTATTATTCAATTCAATCATGAAAAGTATAACAAAAGTATTTCAGTCACTTTTACTATCGAGGCCAAATTGTCATTTAGATTAAGTTATAAATCCATATTTTAACACTTAGGATAAGGTAAACGAGTCATTACTTTTGTTCATACAGTTGTGAATACGATTGTGAAATTAACTGACTGATTGTACTTAAGTTCCTCATGTAAATATAACAAACCATCAGTGAAAACGATAACATTGTATCATTTACAACCTCGCTTTATTTGACCCGTGTGAATGTTTCCAATGTTACTTTTCATTTCGACGGTGCGGGGCTATTAAAGTGGGGTATTATTTTCTCCGTCTTCTTCTCCCTTTTATTTTTTATCTCTTGATTCTTCTTATTTACATCCCTTTTGTTTAATTTAATTGCCATTATTATGTCATATCATTTATTCATTGTTACCTTTCAAAATTTTGTTCACAGATTGGGTCATTACACCGCCTATTATTAAATATCCACGAAGGAGAACCGCCATTTCCAGTCGACCTTCCTGTGGAGAACTGCGATTCGGCTGTCCTCATTGTGGATTCCGTAATAAACGAAAAGACCATATATATCGGCACATCCGGGCCAAACATCCCAAAAATACTGTTTGCTACATCGATCTGGGGATTAGTCAAGAATTAGACAGAATGCTTTGAATATTCTCAATCTATTTTACTTTTGTATTAACCTCTTCTCGCATGATCTTTATTACTTTCTTACTGCAACCTTTAAAAAATAGTTGAAAAGACAAAACTGGAAAAACACTGACGTTTTAAAAAAGAAATTTTAAATACGCTTATGTATTTGCATTTAGATTTATTAAAGTCGTTATGAATAATAAAAAAAACATTTTAGACATTATTTAATACATATCACAATACATATTTAGATATTTATTCAATTCTGTTGAATTCCGTCAAGCTAATTTATATTCTTTTTCCATTCGAGAATTTTTACAGAGAATTTAATTTATATAAATATCTCTTATCATATTATTATTTATTATACCCTAATGTATATTTAAACAAATGATGTTAAATCTGAAAGCATGAAGTTAATGCTTATTGAATCGAAAAAATAAATCATAGTATTAGATTCAATAAAAAAAATTCTGACAGCGAGAAGAGGTATTCCTGATAATGTCCTCAAGTATTATTTTTGCCTAGATTGAATTTTTTTACCAGTAAATTGGATCAGCAATTTTGAAAGTGATGCAAGTCCATTTATTAACAAGATTTTAAAATATTAAGTATTTAAGAGTTTCATATAAAGTAATCATAAATTATATGACATATCACTGTTTTTACATTTGACTTAATAATTTCGAAATAAATGGTCCAATTTTTATTTCAAATAATTATATAAAATTTTTACGTTGGAAATTTGACATTGTCCTTTTTTTACCCACAGAGTGCCTTAAACATTGAACATTAAATTGAATTAAAAACAATTTTGCAGCGGAAGCGATTCTTTTTTACATTACACTTTATCACCTATTTGCGTAAGTCTACTGTTAAGCACAACATTCATTTCATCGCCGTTAAAAAATTGTTAGCAAAACCATTTCAAGAATAAGCAATGTTACATCTATTTTGTTGTACAGCGATGTCGGGTTAAGAAGTATTTCCAATAAAGAAAAAAAAAAGATTTTTGATAAGGAAGAGTAGTTACATTTCACTATCCACAAAGAAATATAATTTGCCGTGTGATTATCGTTCCAGGTTTAATATTGAATCTTTCACTAATCAGTGACGATTTTATTTTTGTTTTCAGACATGATGCTAAAGGGAATGCAGGTGCGGTATCCGCGGTACCAGTTCTCGCGCGAAGAAATTCTCATGTTGAACAGGCACCCGTGTCCAAATTGTAATCGCAGTTACAAGCACCGCAGCCACATGATTCGACATTTTAGATACGAATGCGGCACGCCCCAGAGGTTCGAGTGCCCGTACTGCAAACACCATCTGCGCCAAAGGACTCATGTCTGGACCCATATTCGTGCATTTCATCCCAACTGCGAACTTTTCTGCATCGACATTGCCACCAACATCAGGCTCAATTACCACGATTATAACCATGAACCAAAATGAAGCAGCTGGGCATTTCTGTTCGATCACTCTGTTTGAAATTAATCTGATATTAGTAATTGTTTTACTTTTTCTATTTTAAATACAACATTTTAGATATGTTTACAATACTGTTTAGAACAGTTATAAACATCATTTGTTTCAGGCATGTGTCAATTTTTCAATAAAACTGCATTTCCTTTTGAAAACAGTAATATTTATTGAAAAATTCAAAACGCTAATACTTTCTGTCACATTTTTCTGTTTGCTTATATTATTAATATATTTTTACTTCGTTAAACTTATTATATACATGTATTGGCGATGACTTTGGTAATAATAGTAAAACTATATTCATTGTATTAGGGAAGAATAATCTAAACCCACAATGCAGTCTTGTAATCATTACTAAAACTTTTTTATCCATTCATATATTGATAAAAGTAAATTTGTTGTATATATGTTTGATTTTAATGAAGGTAGCAAATGTATTTTGACAATTTTTTTATAGATTAGTAAGATTTACTATAAATAATGAAAAAGTTATGTTCAATTATGTATTTTCAAATTTATTTTAGTTTTAACTTTTGAATTTATTAATAAAACGTTGCGGCGTATATATCATACACTTTTCAATGACTATTGAAACCGTCACTGTATATATTATATGATATACCTTAAATTTTTTGTACATATAATCGCTGTATAAAGTGTTTTCATACTTTATAATTCATATAAATGTCACGCACTGGTGAAAAATTGTATGATTTGCGATACTTTTGATATAACGTTTAATTATTTAATTGTACAAAAAGAAAAAAAAAAGAAGTTTTATCTTAATCAAATTTATTTAAATAATTATTCGAGAAGTTGGTACGTTTTCTTTAAATATACAAATTTTACTTCATGATTATAATATATATCATAATTTATTGTTATTACAGATTATCACACGTTTTGTAATGTTGAGCAGTTTTTTTTCTTTTTGATGAATTGTCATAGCTTATATTTAAGTTAATTATGGGTTCACCAATTCCTCCAGTGCTCCTGGCACTAAGAGGCGTCTCGCGACTTCGCATCTCATTAACAAGAGATTCACTTGAGTTCCTATTACTACACGAAGAGAAAACATTAATAAGAATTACTGACATTGTTAGAAAACAGATTATATACTTGCAAAAATTGAAAAATTAATATCTTAGGTCAGCGAAAGGTGTCAATTTGTCGACAATTATTGTTTGAAAGTTGACAACAGTTGTCAACATGCTGATACTTTTTACTAACTTAAGATAGCAATTTTTTAATTCTCGCAAGTGTGTAACCAGTTTACTAAAAATGTTCGTAATTTTTATTAATCTTTTCTCTCCATGTAGTATCCAAATTGACAAAGGGAAACGCGATATCGCAATCAACTGACTTCAGTTTTCTGTCGGTGCGCCCGAACGTTTCTTAACACCATCAAGGAACGATTCTTCCTTGAGATACTCTTTGTAAATAAGTCTTGCACTATAGTTGTACAAAGACCACGAATGTGTGAGTTACCGGCGGAGTTGGCGAGCCTGGTTCCGGCTTGACGACCCCGAAGCATCGAACAGCTCATTTTGTTTTATGTGATAAGTTACACCAATGTGATAATTGTTTAACTTTTAATCCATCGCTCGGCCCAAAGCATTTCAACGGGAGATCTTTAAATCGGTGCACTATGATTTCCAATTGTGATAACTTTGCACGAGGACTTGACTTGCCTTGGCATTGCTTCGTACGAGAAGTGAGCGCATTTGTACGAAAACTGTAAAATAAAAAAAAAAAAAAGAAAAAGTGACCTAATAAATGTATCCGACAACACGGTGCCCACGTCATTTATCGCAACTCATTCATTATAGGTCTAATTAAAAAGTTAGCTTGCGATCGAGTAAAGAACAAATCACCTTCATATGATTTATCGTTGTTTCAGATGCCAAGGAGCCACGAACAGTTGTACCGGTTAGCCACTATAGGGTCATACCTGCGAAGATGTCCGCCGAATTTTTCAAGGCCCAAAAAGTGGAGGAGAAGCTGTCGAAGCCTTATCAGTGCCAGAAGTGTGGCCGCAGGTTCGCCCTCAAGGGCACAAAGAGTCGCCACCTGAAATACGAGTGCGGCCACGAGCCGAGGTTTCAGTGCCCATACTGCCCTTACCGCAGTAAGCAGACCTCGCCGCTTTACGCTCACATACGTCGGAAACACGTCGGCGCGGAGGTGTACATATACGACTTGAAACTCTGAGCAACTGTTTCAGTTTCTACTGAGAATTTACGCCGCAGACAGTCGTTAACTGCGACGTCGTTATAGTACAAGTTTGGCCAAATGATTCAGTTATTTTAATCGTCAGGAGTTACTGTCATAATATAATTATTAGGGTACTCGATTGTTCGAACTGTTCAAACACTGAGAAAAAAGAATAGCAATATTAACCATATGCATAGTTAATTTTCGTGAATACAATAAAATTTTTGTTTCAGTTACCTAATTTTGCAATCACATAATATAGTTAATTCGACCAAAATTCTAGTAATCACAAAAATTAACCGTATAACTTTTTTCTCAGTGCAAAATCTATTTTTCGAACATGATGAGACACGTTTGAACAATTCCGGTGTTTGTTGTCAAAACAACACCTTTTTAACTGATTTATCATATATTTATAGCTTTTGTAAGTAAATGTAATTGTATCAAATTGAATGTTAATAATTAATCCGAACTGCTCGAATATCTGAATTGTTCGAGCCAGTTCATTGAAAGTCCTAATAATTATGCATATTATAATTATATACATTGGGAAAAATGTGATAAAGTGCAATTCTTGTTAGTAAACCGAATACATAAGGTAAAGCTCGCAATTGGTTTTAACTTCATAATGCATTGTAGAATCAATACTAGGACCTTCTTATCTTAGGACTTATAATCATTTATCAATAACCGAATACTTATTGTTTGAATTAAAACGGTTATATTTTGAGTTTATTTCTTGTCGTCATAATAGTGTTAGTATTTTTTGTGTTTGTCTGTCTTATGCATTCAGATTACAAACATTTGATGTAAAAAACATGTTACAATAATCGTTTATATTTTTACTAAACCCAAGTGTTAGTATTTTTTGTGTTTGTCTGTCTTATGCATTCAGATTACAAACATTTGATGTAAAAAACATGTTACAATAATCGTTTATATTTTGACTAAACATCCCTCAGTGTGTAATATAATTATAATATACAATTATATCGTATTCTAAATAAAGTAATATTATTACTATTTTTAAGGTATTTGTTACGACGCTTATGCTTAGATCTGACATTAGTAATATTGGTGCTATAATTAATTTAGCTTTAATGATAAAAGGAAAATCATAATTTTGAATTTGTGAAAATTGATCAGATTAAATCTGATCAATTTTACGCCCTGATACCTTACGTTTAATGGGGATAATTGGGGATTTTCCAAATTTTATTACGATTAAGCGATAATTACCAAGTAATTAGTTTAACTTTTTATATACCGAAACCGTGATTTGCTATGTTTCATATTAAAATAATTTTTTTAGTATTTTAGTATACGAGCGGCAACTCGTATTGAATGCTGGAATTCGTTTGTGTCAGCGAAAAATTTAAATTAATTATGACTGATTGATTAACGGATATTTTATTCCGACAATATTTATGTCGCTTAACACACGATCGCTGGTGTATGAGTCCCGTTTATAATTTCCTCCACAATATCAGCTCCACGCGATTGTCACTGTCGGCGCAATCTGGTTAACACGTGTATAAGTTGTAATTGAAAATAAAAGAGAAGATGTTATCAACGGAATCCTGTGTCAATTTGTCCAAGCTGCGCGATTTCACTTCTACACGAACTAACCAGTCGCAAAAAAAGTTCTAACCGAGCATGCCTTCTCTCGTTTTATTGCCTATAAGAATTAACGGTCATTGTTTTCTTTTTTCAGGTTTCACAGTGGCGTCGATGCAACATTTTCCTGTCTACCAAGACCTGCCGACACAGCCACAACAGCAATCAGTGAACCAAAGTGCCATAACTTATCATACCGAATCGGTGAATAAGGGTAACGATTATCAACGACAATTCGGCTGTGTAAAGTGTGGACGCGCATTTGTTGTAAAAGGAAACTTGACAAGACATTTGCGATATGAGTGCGGTAGAAAACCACGCTTTCAGTGTCCATACTGCCATTATAGGTGTAAACAACCGTCGAACTTGAAATCTCATATACGTTTGCGGCATGCGGGTCAATCAGTTTTTGTAATTGACCTATTGAACAAAACATAATGACGTTAAAAATATCCTTAAATATTTTAATACTTTTGCAATTGTAATTATTTTTTTTATGTTATACTACTTCAACAGTGGAAAGACATCGATACTTTGCATCACACATTAATAAATTTCTCAACGTTTATTTCGTCTTTCTTATTATGTTTCGGACACCTTTCTAGTTTAATCGATAGTGGAATATGAATTTGTATTGACCAAAATGATTCTATCTGTTTCAGAGTACGAGGTTTACGAGCCTAAATATCGTGGTCGGGATAATTCGCAAAAGTTCCATTGTCCAAAATGCAGCAGTGTTTTTGCGCTGAAGCGTAATTTAACTAGACACCTGAAGTACCAGTGTGGCAAATTACCTCGATTCCAGTGCCCATACTGCAACCATAGGAGCAAGCTCGCCGCAAACCTTAGGTCACATATTAAGTACAAGCATAAGAATCAAGAGATTTTCGTGATTGATCTAGTCAAGCATTGTGAAAATAAGTAAATATTGTTAGGACCAAGTATTCCGAGAAAGTCTTGTATAATGAGGGTAGCGTTGTAGGAGTACGTATGGAATTTATATGATAATTGTACATTTTATTCCATGGATTAAGTATATTATGTGCACTGAGAAAAATACGACAGAAAAAAATCGTATAAACTATGTTTCAAATGCATGTCCGTCATGTTTAACTGGGTTGAGCTCTTGCTGAGCGCTGTAGTACACTGAGAAAAATTCATGAGCTACTTTCAATTCCACGGTGAGCTTACGTATAATTGTTAAAGTGAAACGAATTGTGCTGAAAACAAGTGAAAATAATCGTTAAAATCAACTTCATCAAGTACTTG
>JABFPN010000826.1:0-37532 GCA_022817305.1 Leptoteleia sp. ZL-2020
AATAATTCGCACATCGTTGAGAATCGAACCTCGCACCTGACGCTAACGCTGTCGCAATAACCTAACGCTCCTAACCACTCGGCTATTGAACTCTAATGACAAGCTGTTTTAATTTCTTATTTCTCACTCCCAATATACTGAAAATGTAATCCATATATTGATAACATATTCTCAATATATTGAAAATATAATCCATATATTGGCAGTATATTGCACTCGTAATCACTTAATTAGCCATATATTGACATATATTGTCAATATATTAGAAAAATTTGCTATATGTTTCTTTTTACCAGGGAAAAGAAAATAAGTTGTACAACTTAAATGAATACTTTTTTTTTAATAATATAATGGATATTACAATTTAACATTTAAAAACTATCTACGCCCTATATCTAATTTAATAAGAATTTTACTATGTTTTTGCATTAAAAATAATTATAAATAAGCATTTTGCACTGTTTGATACACTACGACTAATACAAATATAAAATTGTCGGTAAAATGTTACCGGCAGGTACAGGTATACCCTTTACCCATTTATATTTGTTAAATTTAAAAGTCTGCTTTACCCACTTAGTCGGTAAACTTCAGTCGATAAATAAATTTTTACATTTAATTAATGTATACTTGCGTGTTCTATTCTATACATGATCTATTCTATTTGAAGAATATTTATTAATATCAATTTACCAGCTAATAATTAACGAATGCTATTTATATTATATTCCACAATACATTACTTTAGGCCACGGCCTAAATATCTCTACACTGTTGCCAGACTGCCGGTATTAATTTAACATTGCCATCGCACGCCGGAAGGTGCTGCCATCTGTAACAATATAATATAAAATACATGAAAATCAGCTCTTATTTATTTAATGCGGTTTTTTTAAAACATACTAATCAAATATGTCAATAAAATCAAATCAAATCAAATTATTATTATTCCTTTCTTACATACATTTTTTGGCAATAATTTAAAATGTAAATAACTATGCTTTTAATGCTAATAACCTTTACCATCGCAAATAAAAAACAACAGGCATTGCCGGTCAGTGCGGAGATATTTATGCTGGAGTTGGCACTTAAAGTTGGTATTTATAATGAAAAAGTACGCTAAACAATTTATTTTCATTTTCATAATTTATTAAATATTCTTTAATAATAAAAGTTAGAAAATATTTTAGAAATATATGCTGCTATTATGGCAAGTACACGAAGACAAGTAAATATATGTAAATAAAAGTTAAATGAAATGTTGGTAAGTGCTAAAAATACATGCTTTTCATGAATGCAGTAAAGAATATAATATTCCGTTTCGAAGTAGAGAAATGTAACGCAAAATGTTCCGACTCTGAAAACAGTTAAAATCCGGCACTGTTAACGAAACAAGTAAGGGAAGGGAGAATCGAGCGGCTCTCTTATTAAAAGGTTCGCTTGCGTACGTGCGCGGCTGAGTCTACCAATGAAGAATCCGGTTTCGAGGTGCGCGGACAGTACACATTGTTGATCGTGTCGGTGCATGTAAACACAAAACAAACTACAAGTCCAAAGTGATACGCGTGGATTAAATCTGGTTGTAATTGTCGGTACGACGAGTGTCAAGTAAAACTGCGAGCTGTAACGAACAAAACCGCTCACAATGCCTGGAATGAGACAGTTTTTCTCAGGTAACAATTATATCTATTGCACGTATTACGCGCACGAAAAACAAAGTGAAACTTGACAAAGAGCGTTCTTTTCAAAGACCGTCTTTGTTTGAAGTATACATTTGCAATTCAGTCTGATAAGGTTGACTGATTATTTATCGTGTCAGTTTATATTTTGTCGGAACAAATGAGAATATCTATGTAAAGTTATGCTTTTATTTCGTGCCAACTAAACTCGCTCGACAAGAGGCGGCTGTTGTTGCATCAAACGTCATTTCGCAACTACTGGATTGTTGTTACAACAAACTGCAGTCTTATTTAGTTGTTCGATGGCGTTACGTGCCAGTTGCCACTCACGTTTCCGTACGAATGCATTTTTTCAGTTATGATTTCGTTGATTCGAATGTTTGAATGAATCCCTTTTTATAACCTGCCATTTATTAATTTCAATTAAAGAGTATAATTATTTTAGGAGAAAGTATTTCTTTGTTATAAGATTTTCTTCGTACAATTTCATTTATTTTATTACAGTTAAAGTACTTTACACTCTCTTTTGTATTTTCTTGAAAATTTGTGTAAATCATAACTTTTTTGTAATAATGTTCAAATAGTATATATATGTTTATTAATTGTAATTCGGATTTTTAAGTAATTTCAATACGACGATATTGTTTATTAATTTATTTCAGTTATTTTATTTCAAGATAATTTTTTACAGGGTTTTATCTTTCTGAGTTTCTTTAGTTTGCGATAAATATTCTTTTCAAAAGAGTTAAAAATGTAAAATCTTGATATTTAATAACAATAATATTAATTTAATTAATTTTATTTTTCAAAAATTTTTCCATTTTCAGAAGTAAGAAAATGTTAACTCTTCTATTGTTCAAAGCGGAGCCGAGTTATAATTAAAACTCTAATTAATTACTAATTAACAATTAAAATTTTTTTATGGTATTTAATATATTTAATTTATTTTCTAACAATATCTTTATAATTATGAAAAAATTATTAATCTGCTTAATTATTTATTTATACGTTTAAAATATAAAAAAAGATTCTTCAAATTAGCACGCATTTTTATTAAATAACATTCACATTGAATTTTTATTAAATAAATGTATATTAATTAACTGATTCTTTAAAAAAGGATATAATTTATTTTTAGTGTTATGTATCTATAAAAGTATGCTATTTTTAAATTGTTAATTAAAAACAATTATGATGTAATGTGCGTCAGTTGATTATTAATCTTTTAATGATAAGTAAATAAAAAGTTTGGTAAGAAAACTACAAATCCATATTTAATGTAATTATTTTACAGCGCACTTATATATTTCATTACTCTAAAATAAAGGAATCATAATATTTGTCATGTTTTTCAGAATGTGCAAAAGTAGGATAATGTTAAAAATAAATGTTTAAGACTTTATCTTTTTTTAACATAAGTAGATAATTTCTTATACAAGTCTTATTATCAATATCAGGCTTTGTTTGTGTAGAGTATATATTTTAGTTAATAGTTCTGATCAATCAATTTAAAATATAGTGTATGATTCAGAGAAATGGGCGTTAAACAAATTAAATATCATTACGAAAGAAATGTTATTAAGTAAATTTATTTATATAATTTAATAGTTAAAAACATGTAATTATGAATATTTATAATGTTGTAAAATTATTTCATGAATTAATCATCTTGTTTGTGAACTTAATTTTTGTACAAATATTCCTGCATCCTCCTAGATAAGTTGTGTACAAAGTAACGTTTCAAAAGGAATTTCGGCAATTGTTTCTTGGAACTTACCTTTCATTTTGTCCACTGTATCCTGCAACGTTGCAGCAATTTTTTTCATAACGATTTTTAATTTCCTGTTTCTTTGAACCACTCCGTACAAAATAATTTATTCAATAAATAATTAATCATAAAAAAATTTTTTTTTTTATTTCAGTTTGCAGAAACCTTGCTTTCTTAGGAGGCAAAAATGGCAAAGTTGAAAGTTCGAGAATTCAAGAATTCAGGAAGAAATTGAGAGAACGCACGCCTATTGGTACATATTTCATGACAATAATATTTTGTATTAAAAAATTGTAGCGATTAAGACCATAATTAAACCCACTTTTTCTCGTCCCATTTCTTTTCATACATGATTTCACAAATGTCTACTATAAAAACAATACATAAAAAAATAACAATTATAATACATTCTAATCAGTGTGCAAACATTTTTATACCCCATTAAACGCAATAAAACATTTTAAGCTATCGTTAATGTAAATAGACGTCACAATAAATTTATATTACATTCATAACAAATTAATAGATATTTAATAACATCAAAGCGTGAGATCATTGTTTGCATCTTAAATATCGAACGATTAATTTGATATCAAATATTTATTCAAAATTTTATTCAAAAATAAAAATTGTGATGCAAAATCCATTATTTTCCTCGTACAAAATTTATTCCGCATAAAGTGAGTTCATCTGTGGGAAAACCAGTTATTGTGTTTTTGAACAGTGAGAAAATTTATGCGGAAGATCGAATAACAAACATTATCGAGTAACCCAGAGTAATCAAATAACAAAACATAAAAACAGTATCTGCGCAACGACCGAGAAAGAATGATGGTGTTATTAATATTGATAATTCGGTACACTTCAAGCCCTTTCACCTTTTTCATAAGGATGTTTAAATTGTATTACGTCATACTACTGACGTGCATACGTGCTGAACTAAGACATGATGAATGGGGTCAACCTTGACAGATTTAGAGAGTCAAAAAACATTTGTCGAATCATGATTCTGATGTTTGATTTATTGAGAGAAATCTGTCAGGCACGTGAATATCACGTGAATGCGTAAATATATTTGTATCGTTAACTTGGAAAATTTTTGTTTTTCTAGGAAGATTAGAAGAGTTAAAGGAAGGCAGGCATCCGTATCAAGAGAAAGAACCTTTACCGCCATTTCCCAATGACACAAACCCAATAACAGGGGAAATTGGTGGCCCTCGTGGTCCGGAACCAACGCGTTATGGCGACTGGGAGCGGAAAGGACGCGTCACAGACTTCTAATTACTTTTATAACATTAGTTTTAGTTAATATGAGTCATCTAATTCCAAAATTCAGTATTTGTATGTTTTTTTACGGAGTCATTTTTATTTATTTTAATTATGATAAATATTAAGCTATTTATCATATTGGATAATTTTTATAACATGACAATTAAATTAGTTTGAAGATATGTGCCATTGTAGGGCCTAAAAATTAATGTTTCAATTGAACATTTTTAATAGGACATAATGTGGTCACACAAAATAATTTGTTAACGTGTTCTGAAATTAGACGACTCGTTTGTAATACTCTGAACTACATAATTTGCAACAAATTTTTCTATCTAAAATTAAGAATTGTGTACTTCTATTTTTAAAGAAGGCATTACATACTTTTGTATACGAAAGATTTGTGATAGGTGTGGGTAATTCCTATGAATTGTGTGATGCATATATTATAATCGCACGCTACATATAGTTATTGATATATATATATATATATATGTATACAGATATTTAAAAATGAATACAAGTTATGATATTATCGCAATAAAAGTCTATTTATAAAACTTTGATTGATTATGTCAAGTGTCTAAATAAACATATGCAAGATCCTGTGTTTGGCAAAAAATCCAAAAAAAAGAAAAAAGAAGCGTTTTTATCATTTGCGGACGTTTGAAAGCAGCTTGGCTACTGGGTCATCAAATCAACCAATCGTATCACACCATTAGCTGTTCAGGTCAACAAACCGTTCTCAGCATTCATTTAAAATTATAATTCAACTAATTTTTTATTTACGGATTCAAGTTTATCCGATGGATGGAAAATGTAAATTATTACTCTTGCAATTACTTTTTCGCAATGAACTTTGGACAGTGACATTTTTTTCATAATCTGTAAACAAATCGTAATTTTTAATGACACGCATTTAAACTATATTAATAAAAAATAAACACATCTTTTTATTTATATTCCGAACAATTTAGTTATTACAAATAAAATGTTTTTATAACGATTCAACAATTAATTCATATATAAATGAAATAAACATACGCATCATTTTTCCAACAATAACATTATTTATTTATTAATCTATTTATAACAGGCCCGATAGATTTATACAATAAAACATTTGCAATGGAACATAGTATAGATAATGAATTCATTTATAATCAGTTATAATAGTGTAATTTAAAAAACGCAAAAACGACAATATCTCATGTTGTAGGTAGTTTATGTTTAGAGGTTCGAGTAATTATCTTCGATAAACAATTCCAGAAAGAAGAACACTTGTTAATATTGATGTTTAATTTGGATTTAATGCTACTTTTAAATCGTTCATTTATTTAAATATTAAACGGTTGAAACTTTAACTCGATGTTGCACTTAAACTTGTTGCATAAAATCAAAGAAAGTTCAAAACATGGCACATTTTTCAGCGAAGGAGGAGAAAAGCCAATCAGCTATTCGATCGAGTCCGATTGGTTTTAACCGCGGATTCAACGGAATGCAGTAAGAAAACTTAACCTCGTCGACTGAGGACACGGCACCATGTACCGTGTTTTTACGTTTTTAAAACAAATCGTTTAATCTAATAGCCGACCAATTATCGATCGACCTCGCTGACACGCGAATGACTCCCAAGTGACAGCGTACTTGAAATGTTAGAGCCGGTATTCGCGTTGGAAAACAAGATCCTCGCATTCGAAGCAGGTGATACAAACGATCAATCACGCGGTCGGAGCTTTTTGACTGCCGCTCAGGGTCAAGACACATGATTTGGAATTGGTCATTAGCAGTCTCATGTGCGCGTTTACCTTTTGTTGTCAGTTCGAGTGCGCTTCGGACTAATCGCGTGAAAACAACTATGTTGGTTAAATAATTGCACTGCGATGAAGAGGTCTCACGTTGGCGGTATCAAAATTGAACCTAACTACATGGCCAAAGGCAAATTGCGAACGTCAGATGGAAACAACAAGGTTCTAGTTTAGGGTTTTCAATGTCAAACAAACCTTAAAAGCTTGTGGAAAAGAACGTTGACAAATTCTGAGAATGTCTAATTTAGCAGTTATTCAGTGTTTTTCATTGTTTTTCAACATTTTTTTAATATTTTTCCACAAGGGTATTTGTTTATTAAATTGTTTATTGTTTTGTCATTATTGTTGTTTCAAGAAATCAATATTAATTGGTTGGTACTATATTAATGTAATTTATCTTGAAGCTTTGGAATTGCTTTTGTTGCCTAATGGTTTTAATATAGAATTTCCATTTTGTGGAGCCAAAAACAACAGTTTTATAATTACACATGACATGCAATTAATTTCAAATTGTATCATTGTGATATTAGATTATAAACCTTCAAAAAAAATGTGAGATTCTTGTTTTGATATGTCAAAAAAATTCATATAAAATTAAATACTAGTTTTAATAACAACTTTTTTTAATACATTATTATTTAATATTATTTAATAATATTCTACAAAATATGCCTTTCATAAATATGTTATGTAAAAATAACCTGTAATAAGTTATTGTTTTTTTTTTTATGTTGACATAACATCAATGACAAAACAATAATATTAGTAATATACAAATTTGCAATAAATAAAACTTTAGTAACTGCACTAATAAAATGAAATATTTGCATCAAATATGTCAGATTATGCTTTACAAGAACGTTTAATGAGATATTAATGTTTAAAATCCAATAAAAATAGGTTGTAAATATAGTTAAAACAATATAGTTCTTATTCATTTGCCAATGTGCAGTTAAGAGTATTAAAAAAGTAATACAATTTCCTGCAGTTTTATTTATGTTAATAAAATATATATAGTTTTATCCCTTTTATTATTTATTGCTTTAAAAATAACAAAAAATATATTTCAAAATTTTTAAAAAAATCTTATTTGTTAACGAAAATAAATTTGACAGTGATTTATTAAAAATATGAAAAGCCACTAAATAGCTGAAAAAAAGTAAAAGATTATTTAATATTTCTATTCCACTCTTTTTATTTATTATTGTTATATATATAATATATACTATATTTTTATTGCTATGAACATTTAAACTTTTCATTTATTTCTATTTATTAATATTTCATTAAAATAATTATGAATGTATGAGTATTAATTAATTGTACCTAAAAAAGTGTACTTAATTTGACTCGTTTGATAAAATAAAAGTTAAAAATGATAATAAATTCATTAAAGGTGATTAGATCATCTCTCTAGTTTTTTCATAATCAATTTAAGAAACGTAACGAACGTGTATTATAATATACAATTTACATACATAATTTTAGGTATAATTATTTAAGTATTTTAAGGGATTAATTAATTCATTTTAATTAAAAAGAGAATAATGAAATTAATTAAATTAAAATAACAGTATCAGAATGTCAATACTTATTATATATTCAAATATGTTTTTTGTATTACTTATTGGTGATTATATGGGATGACATGTTTTTAACACAAATAAAAAAAATATAGTAGAAGATATATTGAGTATTATAAGAAATCATTTAAGGAAGAAGTAAAAAATTACTCTGAAATTTAAATAAGTTACATTAGATGTTTTTTGTATGACAAAACTGAAAATAAAAACGAAAATTCGTTATTTATGAATAGGTTTTAATTGTAAAGTATTTCTTTGTTGTACATTCAATATAACTTTTTATAAAAATGGTAATTTATTTTTATGTTCTAATTTAAATTAATTTAAATAGGTTTTATCATCAAATGGTGGTTTTAAGTACAGTGAAATGTTTACGACAGAATTTGAAATCAATGAAACACCTCCAAGTGCGAGAACATTACTTACAAAGGGCTACATTCAAGATGAAATTAATACTTTTTCAGGTAAATTCTTAAAATTCATTTCAAATGTTTTAGTATGTGTTATACAAGTATAATGTTGACATATACAATTTCAGGAGCAACTGTTTCTACAAGGGGTCGCTTTATGACTGAACAAGAAAAATTAAAATTTCCTAATGAAAGGCCACTTTACTTGTATATACAGGGTTATTCTAAACATAATGTAGATTGTGAGTTTCTTAATAAACAGTCTTTATTACATGTTGTTTTATGATACATTTATATTTGTCGCGCTTTAGGTGAGCTTTATATTTTAAGAATGATTAATTATAAAAATATCATTATAAATATAATAGTGAATAATGTATTATACTACTATTTTTCTTTTCAATTAACATCTATTAAATATAATTCATAAAACAACCATTTTTCATAAATCCAAAAATACAATTTTATCATTTTTACATATAAAAGATTAATGATAAAAATTGTGTGAAATTTGTTGTAGTGGCTGTACAAAAAATTAATGAAATCATCAAGACTGAGCACAGAAGTTCATTAAATAGACCTAGCAGATTTACTAATGCACCACCACCTCTTATGAGTTTGCAGCCTGTTAGTCCATCAGCAGTAAATATAATTTATTATTGTTTCTTTTTCTTGGATTGCTTTCAATATTTGGTGACGAAATTTATTCATCCAATTCTATAGCATTACTTAGGTATTTGTGATTCACGGTAAATATTAATAAAAAACTGTTATAGGAAAAAATATGCGTAGGCATAGATAATGCACTTCCTGGTTTTCACTTAAGAGATCGTATCATAGGCGAAGGTGGTGCAAATTTAGTTTACATTAGGAGTGAAACTGGAGCTACTGTAACTTTGAGAGGAAGAGGTTCACAATTTGTAGATCCTTCCTTAGGAACAGAATCGCCAGAACCACTTCATTTGTATATAGAGTAAGATAAAAATTAAATACAACGTCAATAATGTAAATCAAAATAATGAATGAAATAAATAATAATTATATAATTTATTAAATTATTAATTCTTTTAACTTTTTTATAGATATTCTAGTGCATCGGTGTTACAAAAAGCGAAAGAACTAGCTATTAATTTAATACAAACTATTCAAGCAGAATTGCAGTCGTTTATGCAACAGCAACCGCCAGCAATGCAATCACAGCAGGTGATGCAACAACCACCAATACAACAAATACAACCAGGTATACATAAATCGAAATAGGACAAAATATTAAAAAATAAATAAATGAAACTTGGGGTATTAAAGAACTTATTGAACATGAATTCATAATAATTTACACTAAATAATATTCTAATTTGTTGAAAGTATATATATATATAAATATAATTATTATCTTTACAATACAGCACAATTTCAAACTATGAATATTGGTGCCCTTGGACAACCTAATGTAGTTACTATTCAACATCAAGGTAATTTACGATTATATAAATTCATTTTTAAATAATATATTATATACATTTTTTGTAAGGAAATCTGAATTAAGCTATTTAATTTTATTTAAAGTTCAGTTCGTCATAATTTCAAATTATCACAACGTCAACTTATCAATGCGTCATTCAATCAAAATTGCAGTCAATCCAAAAGCCACTACATCTAACCCGCAGTTCACGCTAAAGCATCGTTTAATCATAACACGCCTTAAATCAAAACATTGTGCATGATATTTTGATTAAATGACGCTTTAACGTAAGTTGTATGTAGTAACTCTTATGTTGACTGGATTTTTTTTATTAAATAACGCATCGATAACTTGGTGTTGTTCTGATGTAAAGTTTTAATTTAAGGCATGTTTTGGTTAAACGACATTTTAGCGTGAACTGCGGGCTAGATGTAGTAATTGTTGTATTGATTGGATTTTGATTACATGATGCATTAATAAGTTGACGTTTTGATAGTGTACAGTTTTGATTTAAAGCAGCATTTTGATTAAACGACCCTTTAATGTAAGCTGCGGATTGTAGTGATTTTTGGATGAATTAAAATTTAATGACGCGTTGATAAATTAATGTTTAGACCAAACTAATTTTTTTTTTTAAATTTCGATTAAATTATTTTTTTTTAGAAATTACTGTTCAGATCAAACAAATTCCTGATAAACTGCACGTTTTTATTAAATAATTTTGTTTAAAAAAGGTAATTTTATTATGAATATGAATTTAATTTCTAATAATTCATTTTATTTAAACAGATATAATTCAGCATTCGCAGAGCAGCGTTATGACTTTACCAGCAACTATATTAACAGCTACGGTTGCTGGTACTCCGACATCTGCTGTCTCAATTCCTTCGCCTGGTATGCATGGTCCAACTCATGGTGGTTCAATAGCTCCTAATGAACAAACTCAGGTAAATTCTAAAACGTATAATTAATGACATTTTCCTATTGTTAATTATTTATATTATATAATGTATATGTATATTACTTTTTAGGAAATACAAACATTCGTTCCTCCGCCCTCTGTATCGCAAATGCAACTGATTGGACCACCTCCTACAATAAACCAGGTTCAATATCAGATACATCCGGGTCAACCAATACAGATCCAAGGTATGCCTCCCCCAGGCTCGCAGACATCACCGCAACCTATGACGCAGATGTACGTGATGAGCCATCCACCACCTTCCACAGGTGCACCCGGAGCTCCTCAATCTGCTCCTCAAGGTCCTTTACAACGCCAGAATTTCATGCCTGGTAATAGTAGTTCAGCTGCCATTCCGGGTGCAGTATCTTACGTTTATTCTCAACCAAATATACAACGACCGCCTACACCATCGCAGAATGTTGGAGATACTGTTAACGTAAACTTACAACATCCACCTCCGTCAGCAACAATGAATCAGCAGGGTCCACCGCCTCCGCCATCTTTACTTCAGTTACACTTCCCTCCACCTTTCCCGCCAAATCAACCACCTCCGCCAATTTCACAGACGTATCAAATTCAATATCAACAAGTACCAACGCAATCCTCGCAAAACCAAACGCAATTTGTACTACAACATGGAGAGCATATACAGCAACCACCACCCCAGATCCAGCAGAATCATGAATCGCATCAAATGGTTATTATTTAAACTTATTATTATCTATTTAAAATAAAACATTCGGAAATATTGAACAATACCATAACGCTAGAATACATTTTTAAATTGCCGTCAGAGCTAATCCCTCGTCTATCTCATAAATTATAATATTTAAGAAATATGATTTTGATAAGGGTAATGTTATCAACTAACTCAGATCAGAAAAAATTTAATTTTAATTAACTTATTATTTGCTTGAAAATAATTAATTGCTTAAATTGTATATTTGATAATAGATAAAATCTATGCGTATTATTAAAAATATTATTAAACGGAATATAAAAATTGTAGGTTTAATATTCTATGTATATTGCAGCACATTCCATCTTTCGAAGGACAGCCATTAGCTCAAATTCAAATGCACGGTCCACCTCCACCACCACCCCCGTTACCTCCAATTCCACCACCTCCCGTATCTCAGACATACGTTGTGTCCAATTCACCACAACATGTGCAGCAACCACCTCCTGTTGGTGGTGAAACTCAGCAAGAGACTCTTGTTGAACATGTGGTTCCAGCGCCGCAACCAGTTCCTCCACCACAAATGGTGCCCCCACCTGTTAACCAACAAATGCCACAACAGCCTGTAAATATAATTACGAATGTTCCTCCACCGACTCACATGGGAGCTCATGGGCCCACACCACAACAAGCACCGTGGGTTTTTCAAGGACAAGATCCACAAGCGCAAGGTCAATTGCAGGTAAAATTCTTTTTTTTGAAATTTTATCCCACCACAGTTTCAGAAGGGAGATTTATCATAATATCTTATACATATAATTCCTGTTCTTTAATAAAAGTAATAACATTCCATAGTGTAATTTATAATTTATTGTTACTACAGATATCAGCGTCTAATATGCCCGTTCATAATGCATCTTCACCTGAAATGCAGCATCATATACAATGTCATCCACAACAGGTACATTATCAGAATGGACAAATACCAGCGCAGGTTCATTATACGATTCAACCACCACCTGTTCATCATTCCTATGAGCAAGCTCCAGATGTATTAGAACATCAAAAGTCTCATGGAGTAAAAAGAAGATATTCCGATGTTGAAGGCATGCAGGTAAAACCCTTTGACTTTACTATAGTATATCATTGTTTTCTTTCTTTATTTCAATCGTAAAATTTATAATTTTTAAGGATCCTTCACAACATCAAGGGAATTGGCCACATGCTCATCGCCATGGTACTGGGTAAGTCAAGGCCGATTTACTTTATAGCATAATATTATTTAATATAAATAATGATAAAACAATATTAAACATTAACTAATGACGTAAATTTACTATGTGCACGATCAATAATTACATTTACAAATAATTATACTTAATTTTAATATTAAAATTCTATTCTATTCAAATAAAATTAGACGCTAATTTGTACCATTTTGAAATGGCTTACGCAATGTACAACGTTCACATTTAACAAATGATACTGTACAATTGTGCGGTATCGCTTTAATTTAACAGGACCGCCTACGTTGACTATTGTAAATCTCCGACAATAAATGGCAGTAACAATTTACCTTGCATTTCTTTCATATAGGACAATTGAACGAGCATTTTTTTTAATATTATAACAAACGATACGACGTTGTGCGCTCTAGCTTTAATATTTATAGTACGAAGGCAGTAGACCGCCAGACCATGGATGTTAATTTAAGAGCGGATCAAATCTGAAGTGTAGTTTCGATTTAACGTCGAAATTGCAATCATATTGCGTTGTCAGTAACTTTACATGATAATCGTTACTCGCGAGCCAAACAAAGAATTATTTGGAATAATGTTATGGCGGAAGCATTCGTCAAAATAACAACAGCTTTTCATTTCAGAGACGGTAAATGAAGAGAAGAAAACTCCGAATAATGAGTAGATTTGATCTTTATTATATGAAATAGAACCTTCCAAGTAAATAGCATCCATTTCACCCGATTTAATTGATATTAGTCCAATAAAATTTCATTTTCTTCAAATATTATTTATTTGTAAATACAGTACATGATTTGACTCAATAAGCTGGCTTATCACCAATTAGTGTTTTTTTTTTAAACAAAATTACAATGGTTCAAATGAACTATTTAACATGTTATTGTTATTACGTGACGAGTGTCATCTGGTAAAACACTGATTAGCAAACTGGCGCAGCAGCACCGGTTTTCTAGACCATACCTATTCACCTAAGGATCCGTGTTCCGCGTTATGCCAATTAATAACAATTCACTGACTTGTTTAAGCAGAGAAGGGGAACGGGCGCAGCAGCACTTGCACGGCTCTTCAACATCAGGACTAGGTGCGCCCACTGCCGAACGAAACAAGATGCTAATGCCACCTCCGTATCCAGGTCTGTAGCTAGTAGTATTTGAGGACGCAGAGTGCCGGATACCTCGCGGATTATGGCGTGGTGTGGAAATGGTTCGGCACCTTGAAAAATTCTACCTTCGTAATGTCTTCTCCGCATCTCTTAAGAAATGAATTACATATTAAACCAAAATTCGTAAATGTACTTAAAGTGCCCAGCCATTTCGACGGTGATTCATAAATGAGCTTCTTACACATAACTGCGCAATAGATTATTACCGTCTTATCTTGTTTTTCGTTCCAAAAGCCTGTTCTTTCAGTTGGAGATCGTTTTTGGGATTGTTGCAGATATCGTCACCTGTCATATCATTGTATTTTCTTATACACATTTCACTATTTATTACATTATACATTGTCGTGATTTTTTTCTTACAGAGATTGGAGGAGTCTAGATTTATTATGTCGAGTAGTTGGCATGAGTAGGCTTAGATCTTTTGTTATCCTTTTTTTTCAGTAGACTTTGATGACGAGAAGGTGGTTTTCAGAGAGGATGCGATTAATCTGTAGTCTCTCAATGCATGTACTTCCAGCAAAGTTACGCCCTCAGGGATTCGCTCTTGGAATGGGGGCTTTCGTTTTTCCATTTTTTTCTAATTTATTTCATGATTCGTATATGTACCTTTTATTTTTTTAAGGATATATAGGACGAGCCTGTCTTCTGAAATGCGGAACATTCATGTGTTTTAATTTTCTTTTAATTTTTTTGTTCGTTATTTTTTTTCCGTTATTCTTTTAGTTTGATTTAATTCAATGTTTTGCATAAATTTAAGTTTTATAGATATTATTGGTAGATTTTTTAACTTTTATCTATTTGAAGGTGATAAACGGACTTTGGACCAGAATATTCCTGGACTGAATACAGGTATAATTTATATATTTTTATGTAAAATTATATAACAGTATTAATTTATTATTTTAGTTCTCACTCAATTTAACAAATAGTAATTGCAAGGGTTTAAATATACATTTTTGGATGTGACATTTTTTACGAATTAATTTGGAAAGCAATGAAAATTCATTATGAATTCAAAAGTATGAATCAGATTTAAAAGATTAAATGAATTTTTTGTTGATGTAGAACTTGAACAACATGATCCGAATAGCAATTCAGTCGGAGCACCTCCATCACTGTATGTTCCAGTATCTTCGAATACACTAGGGTGGCAGGGGAATCATCCAAGAATGCCACGAATGAGGCTTCCATCGATAACTAGAGATGTGGAACACCACACTGTTTATCAAGCACCTCCACCACGAAATATGCCTCCACCTCATCTTCGAATTATTCAAGGTGATTTAAAATAACTTTCATATATTAAATCTAGTCAGATGTAAATAAACAAGAGGAAGAAAACAAAAAAGAAGATAATTATTATGAAGTAATGATTTTTATAAGGCATTAAAGTTTACTTTGTTAAATAAATAAATACAAAACTCCAGTATATAATTACGAATTAATTATTAATTAATAATTAAGGATTTAGAAACTTGTTCAAAAAGTTTAATAAAATATTTATTAAGTCAGGAATATTTACACAAGGCAAGTAATATTAGTTCGATTATTTTCTAACCTTCTGTTAAAAATATTCTTACGTAAATACTTTATTATTAGACTACTTTTTTCAACGTACTAATATTTTATTTAGCTAATTATTTAGTTACTAATAATTATTGAATTATTACAGATAATTTCAGGCCAAATAGACGGTAACGGAATAAAACAGAAATCTACTTTAAACCGTCCCTCAGATTTACTACTGCTCTTCAAATTGTCGTTGACAAATTTATATCCACTGATGTAAATTTCCAGTGGGTACGTTTGTACAATTATGCTTATAAAACTGTACATTTGCTTTTAAATTTAACATTTAAATTATTAATTAAATTTGTACTCTTAAAAAATCATATATTAGTAATGATTTTGTTAATGAATTGATTTTAATGATCTGATATCATTTTGAAAAACAAATTTTTAATAATATTTACGATTTCACACTGTCATTAGGAAATACTTGTATTATGAAAATATCTGCATTAATTATTTGAAAGTTACAATTTATAAAGTAAGTTGTTATAATGGGGTGTACTCAATTTATCGCACTTACTTTAGTCTAACATATATTACATTTATTAGATTATATATACCTTTGCATTATATTTATAGATTACTATGTGAAAGTTTATAAGAAATTGGAAATTTCAAATAAAATGAGTACATACATAAACTTAGTATGGGATAGAAACATTCTTTGCTATAATGTATTTTTAATGCACAGTTAGAACTGTGTAAGTTTTTTCTGAGAGATATTATAATGCAATTTTTCATAATACGAGTAAACTAACTTAAAAAGAAAAAAAACAACAACAACAATTTTGTAAGCAATATGAACGATTTTGTTTCAAGCACTTCTTTTGTAAATGTGTATTTATTGTCAAAGAAACTTCGATATATATATTATATCTTTTTATATTGTTATATAAACTGTTAAGATACATTATTTTGATGAATGTGACTATGAGATTTAAAGGTGAACATTGAGGTTCAAGAAAATGTCCATCATTTTTTTATCTAAATATATATATATATATATGTATATGAATTATTATATATATGATCTATATATTTAATTTTTCATATATATCTATATGAAATATAAATATGAATTATTATACACATGGAAAAATTTTGTTAATGAAGTAAAATCGACTTTGTCATACAATTATTCTTAATTATGTATATTGCATATTGTATTTATAATTACAATACATCGATTACATTGATTTTTATCTAATATACATAAAAATTTTTCGTTTAATTTTTGGAACAATTCGTTTAATATATTTTTTAACAAATTATTTTTTGTAGGTATAAGGCAAATTATAAGTAAACTATTAGCGAATTTGTACAATTTCTTTGTAAATAATAAACATTGTATTGTTTTAGTTTATTACTTGACACAACATGTGTCAAAGAGCTGTCATTGATTAGTAAAAAGGGAAGCTATTTTTTGTATCAACAGTTGTTATAAAATTAGTGAAAATTGTGCTTAATCGATCCGAAACATGTCTCAAACAGTATCATCTGCGTCAAAAGCAGCAGTTTCACTTGCGTTTCATCGGGCTCGTCATAAATTTCCAAAAAATTTTGGTTACGTTTCAACAAATGTCAAACCTTGCCATGAACAGAAGGTATCAAATGCGATTTTTGTACTTGTAACTTGTGAATGATTTTCTTATTAGCGAAATTTCATTATATTCTTTAATGTTAAGATAAAATTTGGAATGTATTTTTTCAAATTAAATCATTTGAAACTCAAAGGTCATGAAAATGTTATTTAAACATCCTTTTATAACGGTTAAATTCACTTTTGCGTCCTTTATAGTTTATATAAAACATTGATCCTTTTTATAACATTTAAGTGAATAATTTATGAAACAATGCATTTATAAAAGTGACCAAAAAATAATTTAAATATAGCACTGCAATAGACAGGAAATAGATAACGTAAATGACCTTAGAAAAGCAGAAACTATTGAAAAATCTATAGAAAATTCTATTTCGACTGAGAAAATTCAAGATAAAAAGGACACAGATAATAAAGACAACTTTGATAATAGTAATTTAACGTCAAGAGAATTTGAATGTGCAATGCAGTATAATGATACAACACAAAGAAAACAAACATGTAAAGAAAAAGATAAAAGGTATAAAATTATATTGGTAGTTTTATAATATATAATTATTACATTTAATTAGCGATAGAAATGTCGACTTATTAATTTACGAACGTATTTCTAATTTTATGTAGTTATTCCGATGAATCATCCTCAAAAAATTCAAAAAATGTTTGTCCAATTCATAATGTGAAGCCAATTTGTATTCATCATTGTAACAAGTGTCATCATAATGGTGTGTGAATTTTCTTTTTTTAATTATAAAAGATTCGACTAAATTTTATTAAAAACAAACGTGTAAAGACAAATTATTTTTCTACTTTTATTGATTATCTGTACGTGTATTAAATATTTATTTTCTTATTTGATAATTTAGATTTTACTAGAAAATTGAATGAGTGGGAATATAAGATTCAAAAAGAAGCAACATTAAAACCAAGGAAGAGACTACACCGAACAAAAACTGTATCCTGCATCAAAAATGTCAATCATGTTAAACCATTGAAAGCAGAATTAGAACAGACATGCAGTTTTCATGACAATCATTATTTAAATTATCATCGTTATCATCGTCACCATTGTCAAAGGTTTGATAAGTAAATTAATAAAGATGTATTACTTTTTTAATAGTAATCTAAAATTGACTTGAATTTTGATTTAAGATTCAAACAATTTAAAGTCATTCAAATGAAAATGCGATTAATAATAATAATATCTTTTATCTATAGCAAAATGAAATTATCAAATGCACAATGGGATAAAAGAAGTGTTGGTCGCAAATTTCACTGTCGAAAAAATGCAAAGAAAAATACTGTTGCGTCTATTTCTAAAGTTGAAAGCCAGAGTGATATAACAGATGATAATAAACTGAAACATAAAGATTCAGTTTTAATACTTTTGGAAAAATTATCAATTAGTAATTCCATGTAATCTGATAATCCGTACAGAAAGCTCATGAATATAATTGTTAACAGTTAATAGGGAATTCGTGAATAACGGGTGAATAGCTTGTGATAAGCTCTTGATATACTGATAAAAATGATAAAATAAGATAAACATTAGAATCTTCAAATCATGGATTATGAATATAAATGGATTGATGGAACAATGAAATTTCACTTGATCGATGATATATTTGAATTTACTCGATAATGCTAAGTAATACAAAGAGAATCTTTATTTTTTATATCAGTATTTCACAAGTTTTCTACAAATAGAGCACATGATTACTTTCTGTACAGGACATTAAGACAAGTAAAACAAACAAATAGGTAAATACTATTATTTGAATTTTTAGGTAAAAAGAAAGCCAATGGCGAAATTTCAGGAAAAATATTAAAAGATTAGCACAAAAAAATGCTGCAAATTACTGTAATACAAAAATGCATAATCGAAAACTGATTTTAAGGCCACGTTAACATAATTTATAATCTTATTTTACATATACAGGCACATTTTTGATAAAAATTAATTTATTGTTATCTATTTAATATATTATTATGCGTAATAAACTATTATTTTATTCATATCACAATGAATTTTTATTGCTTTCTAATCTTAACATCAGTAGCTGGTATCATTTTTGTTAAAGTTTAATTAATTTTGAAGCAAAGTAATTATTTTTAAAAAATATACCAACATTTTTCTGGTATTTGCAAAAAAATCCTTAAATATATATCTATCATGCATTAAAGAAATATTCTCTGTGTACTAAAATATAAACACGTTCCACCAATATTTTATAATATATTTTATATCATATTTCGTCATAAGATACTATTTCCTGTCTCGCAATTTACAATCAATATTTTGCCTAAAAAGTTACACTTCCATTTCATTGATTACAAATTTAATTTATAAATTTGATTAATTCATAAATTACCGTTAATAATTTTAATTTCCAATCCACTAACAAAAACTAACAATAATTTCCCCTTGTATCGGGCAACGACAATAACCAGCAATAACTCGTCACCATTGGATGCGTTCAAATATGTAATTGTAACCCGCGCTTGAGAAATGTTACAGGAATAACATGAAGTTAGACTTTTTCTGTATTTATTTCTGCAAGCATATTGCCCGAGTGTGGATACTTCGCGACATGCATACCATATAAAACTGAACCGCGTGTGTTCTACTGCGCATCGTATCGCGTATGAAAAGAGAAATTAAATGTTCGTGGCATGTGTTATCCTTGTTTAGTTAGTTGTGATTGGTGGACAGTAGCGCCAAGAGAGATTAAGGCACCTAGTATAAACAAAAAAATTGTAAACTGTCATAATTAACCTGTTTTTTTTTTTTTATTAAATAACAATTTTAATTAATAATGGTTAAGACTTGTATTTCAAAAAGTGTGCAAAAGACGTTGGAGCGGCGAAGAAAGTAAAATTTTCCATAAGTATACTATATGTTTAATATTATATTTTTAATAGGCTTATACTCATGATGGAATAATCTAGATTTATGTTAAAAAAATATATAATAAAATTGGAAGTTTTCAATTTTTAAAATATTATCAGCATTTATAATCACGGTAAAAAGATGTTTTATTTAAATTTATTTAGGTCATTACTTTCTCTCTTCTTTATGAACAATAAAAAAGAAATGTAATATAATAAAAAAAGACAAGTATTGTCTTGTTGAATTAACAAATAAAATTTTTATTCTTATAAAGTGAAAGGCATTGTTGCTTTTAGTTACGTTATTATGCGTGACAGAGGAAGATAATGCCACGAAGAGCGTGGCATCTTTTTCTATATAACAATTCTCTTGCGCATGATGACACGCAGTCCGTATCTATAAGTCGATGGTGCAGACAGATTCGCACGATCATGGCGACGGGTTCCCAGCCACGGGTGGACGAACTGGTGCAGAGCGTAACCTTGTACAATCCAAGGCGATTGCTGTTTCACAGTTACGTGCTGCCATTCGTGTTATTTCAAGTCGTATGGCTTTACGGCTGGATTTTTGTGTACGGCGTTAATGAGTATTACGAGGCGGGTCTAGTGGGAATCGCCGCACTCGCCGTCTTTCAAATATTCACGTGCCTGTGCTGCCAGTGGTCTGTGCACATACACACCCTTTTCAATTTCTCCGCGGTAAGTCGACCCTCGCTGGATTGTGTTTGTAATTTTTTTTAGCTCTCATGCTTTGTCGTCATTTTGCATTGTCGGCTTCGGCGCGACAATTTTTGTTTTTGAAACGCCAGTATGCCACGAAACGTGGCAGACATAGATTGCCCGTCTTCTGCTACCGAACGGTCACGTGGCTGCGCGGCGCTAAGTTTAAATTTGACAATAGTTTGATTTTGCGACAGTCCTTTAAAAAATGTTGCCATTAAACGGAATAGAATTCAATTGAAATTGAGAATATATAATTCGGTTTTGGAAAGTTTTCCGGATTTAAAGTATTTCGATTTCATTGACGGAATTCAGTTAACTGTCAACAATAACATTATTAGATAATTTTAGCTTTGCATAAAATTTTTGAAACATTTATTACATATGTTATTTATTCTTTTTAATAGCTAAATGATCCAAATAAGGCATCTGTTGCTAAAGTTGTACCAACACCCAATAACGGTAGTTGCGAACTTGTAAGGGTACATCAGACAGAGGATCAACGTCCATGGTTTGTTTTTCAAAAAACAAAGTATATATGGGATTCGTCGAAGAAACAATTTCGGGATCTTCAATTTCCTACTGATCATTCATTGCAACATTATCATGATTGGAAAGGCTACAGCAGTGATAAAGAAATTAATGAAGCTGAGGAGAAATATGGAGAGAATAAGTATGAATTTTTTTAAAGCGATCTCTTAATTTTAATGTTAATTTAATATTTGTGATGCGGCAACAAATTAGAGAAAGTACAATATGTTGAGAAAAATATCTTTAAAAATCATGCTTAAATGTTTTATTATATATATTATTTAATTAATTTTGATAATAAAAACTTAATTTTATAATAATATTCAATGTTTCAGACTGGATATGGTTGTACCAGAGTTTTGGGAGTTGTTCCGCGAACGTGCGATTGCTCCGTTTTTTGTCTTCCAATTGTTTTGTGTTGCCTTATGGTGTCTCGACAAATACTGGTACTACAGTATATTCACAGTTATCATGCTTATTATGTTCGAGTGCACACTTGTACAGCAGCAAATGCGAAATATGGCAACAATTAGAAATATGGGCAATAAACCTTACATGATAAACGTAATTATTAAACAAAAATTGCTCTAGATGTTTTTTAACGTGTGAAAAATAAATAATATATTAATGTTTAAATAAAAATTTCAGTTATAAAGAATTTAATATTTATATGATAGGCTTGATAGTCATACATTTCATTAAGAAATATAAATGACATTGATATAAATATTTGTATTTCTTATGCTTGCAATCTTTTATAATTTCAGGTATACCGAAATCGAAGGTGGAGTTCAATTTTCACGGATCGATTGGTTCCTGGTGACATAGTTTCAATTACTCGGTCTCGATATGATAATCTGGTACCTTGCGATATGTTGTTATTGCGAGGTCCTTGTATAGTTGATGAAAGCATGTTAACAGGTATTTATTATGTAAATTTGAATGTGTCCTTTCGTTATGAAATTTATAATTTAATACTTTTATTCGTATCATTTATTTACAATTCTATAACTTCTTTAGTAATTTTCGTATAAAAAATAAAATTTTAGGAGAATCTGTTCCTCAGATGAAGGAACCAATTCCAGATATAGATGGAGAAAAATATTTAAATATTGAAGGAGACGACAAGCTTCATGTTCTGTTTGGAGGAACAAAGGTTGTGCAACATACTCCACCTAATAAAAATTCTCCCGGACTTAGAGGTAATAAAATTTATTCTAAAATTAGTAAAGGCTTCCAAAAACTCTTTGTATTCACGATTAAGTAATCATTGTCATAATTATATGTAAAAGTAAACCGAAATTTAATTCCGAATATATTAAGGAATAAATAAATTATAATATTAATATACTTTTCAGCCAATGATAATGGATGTATAGCATATGTTTTAAGAACTGGATTTAATACATCGCAAGGGAAACTTTTGCGAACAATACTTTTCGGAGTGAAAAGAGTTACTGCTAATAATTTAGAAACTTGCGGTTTCATTCTATTTCTTCTTATTTTCGCGATCGCTGCAGCATCTTATGTTTGGATTAAAGGTAATAATTTAAATTTTTCATTATTTTCGTTTTTAAAATTGAGCTAATAAAAAAAGATAATGATGGTAAATAATCTTACATCTTAATATCTTCTAATTTCTAGGAACTGAAGATCCAAACAGAAATAGGTACAAATTGTTTTTAGAATGCACTTTGATACTGACTTCAGTAGTACCTCCAGAATTGCCGCTAGAATTGTCTTTGGCGGTAAATTCATCGCTTTTAGCTTTGTCTAAACTGGGTAATATAATTAATAACCATTATTATAATTATACGTTTATCATTCTAAAATTCAAAATAAACTAAAGTTTTAAGGATGGATAATTAATCATTAATTTATATTTTTGTAGGTGTTTATTGCACAGAACCATTTAGGATACCTTTTGCAGGAAAGGTTGAAATTTGTTGTTTTGATAAAACTGGAACGCTTACAAGTGATGATTTGGTTGTAGAAGGTGTGGCAGGGATCAAGTAAGTCCAGTAATTTTGTTTAATTCTTCTCGTATATATATGTATTATAATATTATAAAATAAATATATTATTATGTAGTCATAATAGCATGAAATTAAGTTTAATAAGTTATTACTTTGCTATTAAAACGTATTTATTAAACGAATAATACAATTATTAATATTCAAATGTATAATGTAGCGGAAATAAAGAAGTGGTTCAATTAACTGAAGCTACACCAGAAACGATCCAAGTTTTGGCAACATGTCACTCTCTTGTGCAACTAGATGATGGTATTGTCGGTGATCCTTTGGAAAAAGCTACATTGAATGCAGTTAATTGGAATCTCACAAAAAGTAATATTGTAGTATCTAAATTCATTGTTAAAGTCATATTTTTAATATTATAAATGTTAAGAAAATAATTGTAAATTTATTAGATGATGTCGTCATTCCAAGAAAGGGTAAAGGTGCTGCAACGAAAATTGTACAGCGTTATCACTTTTCTTCGGCTTTGAAAAGGATGGCAGTTCTGGCCGCATATTCCACACCTGAATTTAGTAACCCCCCACAATACATTGTGACTGTAAAGGGAGCTCCGGAAACATTAAAAAGCATGGTAAGATATAAAGTTAATAGAGTAAAAGCAGAAAATGTTATCATATAAAATTTATTATTTTTCAAAGTATGGATTGTAGCTTGATATCGATATCATTTAAAATATAGATTTTTCTCAAAACTTTAACTTGATTTACAGTTTTCGACAGTACCTGAAGATTACGATGAAATTTACTTGGAGCAGTCTCGTCGTGGTGCTCGTGTTTTGGCATTGGGTTATCGTAAATTGAAAAATTTGATGACATCGCAAGATATACGTTGTCTTAAACGTGAAGATATCGAAGCAGATCTTATATTTGTTGGTTTTGTTGTGATAAGTTGTCCGTTAAAACCTGATTCTAAAACTGTCATTAAGGAAATACAAAATGCGTCACATTCGGTAAATATAATATTATACAGTAATTTTAAAGAACTTTTGTTTTATAAAATGATTACTTGAGTGTTGATTTGATTGATTTCATCAAATATTTTACAAATTGCAGGTAGTTATGATTACTGGCGATAACCCATTAACTGCTTGCCATGTCAGCAAAAAGCTGCATTTCACGAAGAAACTGATAACTTTAATACTCGTAGAAAACGATGGGGAATGGTTCTGGGAAAGTGTTGATGGTAAAATAGTTTTACCATTAATTCCTTCCCCAAAGGAACTTGAAAATAAAAATATTTGGGAGTTGTATGCTTTATGCATTACCGGCGAGGTAATTTCAATGATTATATTATTTATTATATATTGCAATGATATTTGAGTATATAAAACGTTGATAATTATTTTTAGGGATTGAGTTACTTAAAAGAAAAGGAAAACAAATTCTTAAAGCAAATATTACCTCATGTGGTTGTGTTTGCACGTTGTGCACCTAAGCAGAAGGAATATATTATAACTTCATTAAAAAATCTAGGTTTTACGACACTTATGTGTGGCGATGGAACAAACGATGTCGGTGCTTTAAAGCATGCCCAAGTTGGTTAGTAAATATTTTTATTGTATTAAATAAAAAATTTAATTAAATGAAGTAGAAACAATGAAATAAAATTAAATTAAATTTTCAGGAGTTGCGATTCTTTCTAGTCCTCCAGAACGATTAACGCCGGAAAATGTCGAGAAAGAATCACCAAAGGAACCATTAGTGACTAATTCACAATATACCAACAATCCGAGATTAAGTGCCAGGCAACATCAATTAAATACAAAAGCAAAACTTCAGAAATGGCTTAAAGAGGCTGAAGAACAAGAACAATCTGCAATAGTTAAGCTTGGAGATGCGTCAATAGCTGCTCCATTTACTAGCAGACTTTCTTCAATACAGTGTAGTACGTAAAACTATTTAACATTATGGAAAAGTATCTTGAATAGTTTTGAATATGCACTTCACAAATTTATTATACTGATATAATTTACTCATTATAATTTAATCATTTTTAGTATGTCATGTAATAAAACAAGGTAGATGCACTTTAGTAACCACACTACAAATGTTCAAAATTCTGGCGTTAAATGCGCTAGTGTCGGCCTACAGTCAATCAGTATTGTACATGGATGGGATCAAATTCAGTGACCTTCAAGCAACTTTACAAGGAATTCTACTGGCGACCTGTTTCTTGTTTATATCTTGCTCGAAACCTCTGAAAACATTATCTAAGCAACGACCGTTGCCGAACATATTCAATGCTTATACAATACTAACAGTTTTGTTCCAGTTTTTGGTTCATTTCTTCTCTCTCATTTATTTGGTGCAAGAGGCTAAAAAAATTACTCCAATGTAATTGAATTTATACATACATTTTTTTTTAATATTGTTAATTAAAATATGATATATAAATACGAAATTAACAATAGTTTATTAATTCAATTCAATAATCATTGTTTATTAATTTTTTTAGAGATGAAAATCCAGTTGTTAACTTAACAACGACAGTGACTACAACGACGAATTTAAATACACCTTTAAATGAAAACGAGGAAGAAGATCCTTTTAAAGTTACTATTATTAATAGTACAGTTTATATAATTTCTATGGCACTCCAGATATCAACGTTTGCTGTTAATTATAGGGTAAGGATATTTATAATAATTTAACGTAAAAGATTGTATGTTATTTCAATAATTATGAAACGTTGACACAAATTTAATATTTACAATACTTTATAGGGCGTACCATTTATGGAAAGTTTAGTACAAAATAAATTGCTTTTGTACAGTATTGTTGGAAGTATTGCTTATATATTAATTCTTGCTTGTGGATTCATGCCAGAAATGGCAGAAAATTTTGAAATCGTCGATTTTCCAGAAAGTGTAAGAATATTATTTATTTATAATTCAGATGGTTATATAATTTTAAACACAAATTAATTATTAAAAAGAAATCTGTAACAACTAAATTTTATATTTGCAGTTTCGACAGAAATTGGTAACAGTCTTGATAATAAATTTTGCATCTGCATTTGTCGTTGATCGAGTTTGCCGATGGCTTTTCGGCGAGGGAAAATACCAAAAGCTGTGATCGTGAGAATCATTTATACATTCTACATATATATATATATATATATAAAAATTGCGATATTTCCATAAAGGAAAGACCTCGGAGAATTTAAAAAATTTTCAGACATTGGACAGCAGTGACGATTGTCTGATAAATATTAAATTAAAAAGAGAAAAGAAAAAACAAAAACAAAGATTCATACACTTATTTTTTGTATTGCGACGGAAAACTGTATGTTGTTATATATAGTTTTTTTACACACAAAGCGCATTTTTTCATATTTATATTTCCTTTTGTTCTCGAGAATCATGTCAGATGACGAAGTCTGTGTAAATAAAGCATTTTTCATGTCGTTACGTACATTCCATTGTAAATCGACTGATAATTTAGGCTTTATATCTAAATGTTATTACTTTTTAATTCGTAAGTTATTGGCGAATTGAATTGAAGAAAATAATGAAAATTTATTTTTGTTTATTCTATTTTTGGTACACGAAAATTCGAAATAATTACCAACAGAATTGAGTTTGGTCGATTTAAAGGATATTTTTATATTTAGTGCGTATGTGAACAATAAATATGTATATATGCATTACATAACATGACGTAGTAATGTTGAAACTGCAACTTGTTGATCTTTCAAATGAGTACATTATTGTGCTCGTAGCAAGTAAGAAACGAGAAAATGTACATGGAAAACGTTTGGTAATGTGCACAAATAGATCTTTCTTTGTAAACACTTCTGTTTGCTTTATAATAATTCAATATTACCGAGTATGTCCATTTAGATTACGCTATATAACAATATTTTGAAAATAAGCACGAATTAGTTTTATATGTCATATATGTCGTGTTTATTTATCGTTTTTATAAACTTATAGTTTTCGACAAAACTAACAGTGTGAAATAGATAAATTTGTATAACGTTTCATACGAATTGTAATTAGTGTTTCAATAAAGATATAGTATTGTAAACAGAATATGATTCAATTTAAAGGCCATTTTACTTTTTACTTTAATAATTTTTAGATTATATTGATCTTATGATTTAAAAACTAGTTTTCATATATTTTAAAAATCTATCATCGAACATTTTATATCTTCGAAGAAAGAGTTTGTGAATGAAATGTTTGAATGAAACGAAACGTTGAATGCAATATTAATATTTTTTACAGGAATTGTTTTGAAAATAATGTTTCTCATGAAAGTTAGCAATAAATATACATTTTAAATGTAAATATTATTATAAAGCATCATTTCCTTGACAATTATAGTGATAATACAAGGTTAAAAATTGGCCAGATATTGGTAGAAGTTGTAAGTTTAAAGAACGAAATTGGTGACGGTGAATTTCAAAATAACGAGGGAGAGAGGAGACTATTACATGATCGGGTAATTAATTCTTAGGTAGTTTGCTGTCTACCGTAAAAATCATTAATACCGTAAATTCTGATTAGACTTCATTAAATCTACACTCTCTTGTAAATAGACATGACGAGCAACAATACTAATTCTTTAACTATACACGATATAATTCACATACAAATACAAGAACTGGAAAAAATTAAAAGTGCAACAAGGATATTACATTGTAAATATAAAAAGCACTTAAATTATTATTACCTATAAATTACAAATATTTTGGTAATGTATAAAAAACAAAAACCATTTTTTATAGTAAACTGTTTCGATTCAATTTATCAGAAGACATTGAAATATCTCGAGAGCCACGCATCGGATCAAAAAAGTGTGTAATGAAAAATCTTCGTCTCCAAAGGGGTTTGATCGAATCCGCACATAATCGACGACTGCGCCACCCGCCAAGGGTAATTAATAGTCGATCTCTTTGCTCGTAGAATAAGAATTGGAAAATATTAATTCCCTTAATATCTTTTAAAAATCTAATATAAATGATATATTCTTCATATCCTTAAGAAACTAATCTACTTCTAAAATCACCTATCCGAATAATTTTGAATCTAATCATGAATTGGGAACTAAAATGAAAGAAGAAAAAAAAAAGAAATTATATTGTATAATGACTAAAAGTATGCAAAGAAGCTATTGAGAATGTATATCATTTCTTATTTCGTTACGTGACCGAATTTGTTCAATTTAAATGCCGCGTCCCTCGATCCCAAATTCATTAAAATGCTCGTAGCAACCTAAATTAACATCTGCACGGTGCGTAGGACTTGGTCTTAATTTACCGTTCGTCGATCAAGGCCCCGAAAGTGCGACCACCACGAGAGCCGGGCGAGCACTTATCTTCTCTTAGTTGTAATCCGGAGTGCGAGCCGTGCAGTTATTGGCAGCACGGTTGGACAGATTAAATGTGCGAGCGCTCGGCCCAATCGGCGGATCGGTCAGCGTCAATCGGAATCGATTTGCGCGTATCGCGGACTCGCGTCGATCACAATTAGCGTCAGCTAAATATATCGCCGATTATTTATAGTTGTCAAGTAAGTATAGTCGATGGCTCGTCCGGCCCCTATCGGTTGTCGACTGCTACCCGGCGCTTCCCGTTCCTTATCAGCCGTCGATTTGTGATAGCAATGTCACCGTCAAAAGACACGTTTCGGAATTTCAAATCCATTTTCTTCGCGCTAATTTGAGGAAGGGGAGACCGACAATTTCATCGCGATTAATGTAGTATTTTTCAATTATCATCGTTATGTCGGTTTAGTCCGGTTAAATCCTTTTGGAGTGTTTATATCGAGGGGAAATATGTTTTGCAAATGTCAAAAACAGTAACAGTTGACACTTATTGACGATTCAATTGAAACGATAACTTCATGATGACATAGTTATGACAAATTTTTAAAATTATAAATTTAACAATTAAATAATTAGTGATGCTAACTATTATTGATAAATTGTTGATATGATTGCTCGAGTGATCACATTATGTGATCGTCAGATGTAAAAAAGTTTTATGTGATATAAAAAGATCTAAGCAACTGCAAGTCTGAAAATATTTAATGTTCCTCTACGGTCACGTTTATTTGCAAATATTGAGAATTTTATTTTTCGTTTTCGCGCAATTGTACAGTAAATTGAAAAGAAGGAAAAATGAATTTGAATGGAGCGCGTGCTTGCATAAAATTGCATTAAAAAAAGGAGTATATATTTCGAAACGTCGAGGAAATATTTATGGTCATTTTTTGTACCGAGCAAATGACGATAAAGATGTCATTAATATCCATGACTGCATGAGGATTCTAAGGTCAATGTCTCGTTGTATTATTTCCCGCCTACCTGACTAAATGATTTGACGATCGCTGCAATTACCTCGTAGCAATTTAAATTAGATATTTAAATATGTAATTTACATAACTCTTTAAGTTGAAGGTCCAAGTCCAGATTGTGCTGAAATGAGGCGTGTCATTATTCACTATTTTTCTTTCCATTTAAACCATTGCAAATTTGATGGATAATAATTAATTTTATATTTATTGAAATGTTGAACTTTATACACATCTGTATTGTGCGCAGAAAATATCAAGTACATTTCAATAACCGTAACAAGTATTACAATGTGTCATAAACTGAAACTGTTGTATAACAAGAATTCTTTAATCTTAATCACCTTTACTTTCCAGTTTACCTTAGTTTAGGTAGTTGTAATTATTGTTAGTAAATGTTTTTATAATTACTTCTTTTTACTTTTCATAAATACTTCTTTTTATATAGATTTAAATCCAATTATAATTGTTTGCAACTTTTATACCACAAATACAGGTGTCATTATTTAATTTAAAATTCTTTTACAGCAATAAACAAATAACAGATATTATAAGGTACATATTAACTAAAATTCTTACAACGAAACAACCAGTTTTAAAGCAAACAGTTTTAAAGTAAATTTCGGTTCAATCGATTTGATATTTAATCTTTTGTGGTGCATAATTATTCAATTGCATTGAGAAAAAAGAAGTATCATAAATTACTATTCTTCATACCAACTTAAGGATATATTGGACAAGTAAATATATAATTACCATTTTTATTATTATTTTTATAAACACGACAATTATGCGAGCAGTTTCTGAAATAATATTGTCACTTCCATTATTCTATTAATTCCATCCCCGATTTTCTTTCATTTACATGCAAGTTTGAGTGGGCCGTTGCGTGACCCATCTTTGGTTAATTATTAAGCCGTGCAATTCCGACTTCAAAATTCAGATCAGAATTTAATTACAATACCGAATATCAGGTTTTCATCCCAAGTGACAAATTTCTTTTTCTTCTTATTCTAGAAGCGACCCACTAGCGATTAACTGTAAATGTAAATTAATCTCACATTATATGTCACGTTGGATGTCGTTGACATTTTCAATTCGGACTAGCTAACCTCCGTGACCGCGCACGTGCATTCATTCCGATCCATTGACTTTTGACGGTCTCCTGCGTTGCGGCTCAATCAACGACTACTATTCACAATGTTTCCCCGCCATTGACTGTTTCATGCAAATTTAGTTTATTCCCCAGCATTGTTAAAGAATTAAATCATTCCTCGCATCGTTCTGACATTTGTCAATTAAAAAGTAGCGGCGTGCAATGAAGCGTTTTCCGAAACGAACTTGCACTTTTGCGAAAGCAGAATAGCTCGTGATTTTTCTGCGTGAACTATGCGACATATACGTTTGTCACATATATGGATAATAGCATGTAAAAATTAACATATATGTTGCATACATCGGGCATATATGCGACATGTATGAGCCATATATGCGGTATATATAGAGCATGTACGCGACATATATGGCAAACACATATATCACACATATAAACTTTTACCCGGATATAATATAAATGTCACATATAATAAATGTGACATACATGTTCGCATAAACATTGTTATGCTGAGAAAATTTTGACAGAAAATAATACTGCTTTCAACTTTATTTTGGATGCATGCAAATCTTTCAAATAAATATTGCTGTTTTAAAAGCAAAAACACCAGTTTTAAATGTTCTATTTATACTTTTTCTATTTTTCATTTTTTAAATTATATTTTTGTTTTATATTTTTATGTTCAAATTTTTCCTTTTAACAAACAGTAATTTTCATTGAAAACCCGACACGTATCCGAAACAAAGTTAGAAACAGTAATATTTTCTGTCACATTTTTCTCAATGTATACTTGCTTCAATAACATTTATATTACTCATAACTAAATTAATGCTATACGAAGGAAATAAAATTGTTCATACAGTAAGCATATAACATAGTTCGATCAATAATTTCTATTTGAGATAAAGATTTTTTTACGCAATACACAATTTATACGAATAATACTTCAGGAATACATACAGTATTTCTTTCACATTAATACCGTCAATTTTAATTATACTTAAAATTTAATTTTTGGTCTCAAATTATGGTACGTTTCAAATTATTTATTGCTGAATTTAAGAAAAATTAATTTAACTGAAATTCTAGGGAGTGTTTAATTAATTATTATTTCTTTTTTTTTATTCTTCATCCAAACCGGTTGTATGAGATTAATTATAGTGAACTAAATAGAACAATTTACTTCGTTACGATTTAATGTATTTATTTACTTTAAGTGAAACTGTCAAACATTAATTTATTATCTACTGAAAACAACAATTATACTTCCTTTTTTTCAAGTAATGAATATATGTGCGCTTTTGTGTTTTTAAATTGAAAAGAAATGATTGGGGGAAGTAACAAATAATTTTTAACTAATATATCACTTAATTGTCTGAAACTTATATAATATGTCATTTAATATATAATTTTACGAATGTCTAAGATAAGATTCAAAATCAATTAGTCGAAAAAAAATATTTTTTATAAATTATCACAAGCTAATGATTATCCAATAATCATTACAGTATTTTTTCCGATTATATTTTCAGATATAACGACTTTATTAGAATTTAATTAATTCATTAAATAATTAAAATAACTATTAATAAACGTATTAAAACTATCTAACAAAATTTTATTAATTGATAATTAAAACCGATACAAATATATTTTGAAAAAAAAAGGTGTAATGAAATTCCAGTATTAATCGCTATAAAAATGTCAGTTTTCTAAATCTATTCAACATTAATTCAATTTTGTAGTAAAATTAAGTTTTACAAATGTTTTTAGATAAAAAAAAAAACATAAAAAGTGGGTATGCAAAGTTTCGAATGTTAAATTGCTGGTGCGTGATGGATGTCATAAATAATTCATAAATAATTATAGTTAAGGAAAGAAAAAAAAAAAGAGGAAAAAAATGACGTCATGAAACCTCTTTGCTTAGACATTTGTAAACTTACGAATTCCAATTGATGTTTTAATGTAAAAGTGTCGGAGCCATTGATAATTGTGCGAAGTTAAAACAAATAAGTGCCCGCAGATTACGAAAGATTACGTGAGAATAAGTGTCAATAAATGCCGTTAACAGATGTATCTCAAGGCAGTGCGTTCATAAAATCGTACTATTTGTTTCAGAAAATATGGAGAGATGGTACTTCCACTGGATAGATTGGATGGTGTTCGCGGCGATGCTGAGCGTGTCCGCCGCAGCCGGACTTTGGCACTACAGAAGGGCCCGGAAGTCCAACACAGAGGAATATTTATTGGGCGGAAGAAATATGGGGGTTTTTCCTGTTTCCGCCTCTTTGGTAGCTAGGTGATCAATTACGAATGACAAAAGAAAATTATACTGCAGCGGGTTTTTAATACTAATTATTTAGTTGGATTAAAAACAAATGTGGAATATAATATTATTTTATTGATTTACATTAAGAAGAATTAAATCATCTTAAATAAGATGTTTTTACAGTTGAAAATTGAATTTGTTCTACTTTAGTATTATTTATTGTCATTATTATTTTTATTAAAATTGCTTGCTTATAACTTGAGTTATATAATTAAATAAAAATTGTATTATTTAAGTTATAGTAAAAATTAATCATCTCAAGGATAATTATCATTTTGATTTTAATTGATTTTTAATGAAATAAAAAGTAATTGTTTCCAATATTAATTATACAGGATTGATAAACAATTATGGAATTTAATTTAAACCGATTTGGTTATTCTTATTAAAAAGTTTCAGCTAAAAATATAATCTGGGAAGTAAGTTTAATTAAATTAAGTTTAATGATATAATTCAATCGATACGGATGGAATTTCTTAAGATATGTATTTTCCATATTTTATCACTTTGTACGACAATTCACATACAGAGTAGTATCAACTTTAAAATATTTATGCCGATTATTTATCAAAATCCCAAATGATATAAAAGTAACAATTGCACGTGACTAAAACATTAACATTATTTGGTGATCTTGTATTCGTAATTGAAAATATTTAAATTAACTAGCTTCTATGCAATAAAATATTATTATATTTTATTATTGATACTTTTCTTAACATAACTTTCAGTTTAAATCAGACAAAGTGAAGAGCAATTAAAGAAAAATTATAGTTATTTATTCACTTAAATTGGAATATTAAAAAAAGTATAAATCAATTACTTTTTAATTTCACCTGCAGTTAACTAGTTTTTATTCCTTTAAAGTATAAATAACATATTTTCTTTTTAATTAAAAATTTTCTATTTAAACTTGAAAATTAAAAAGTTACGAACATTTTATAAAAATATTTCATTTGTATAAATAATGAATTTTTTATATTTACTTTATCTACTATTAATAAATTTTGGTATAATATAAATAAATTTTTATGATTATTTTAAATGCGTTTTGGTTTTATGATATATAATAACAAGATTTTTATCTTTGGAAAAACAATATGCAAAAAACAAATTTTGTTTGAATTTTTTGTTCGCATTACTCCTTCATTTAAACGACCAGAAAAACGTGAAAAAAACTTTTAAAAATGTAGATACATAATTTACGAGATTTAGCGCGCTAAATTTTATGTAAAAAATTCGAATATTTCTTTCTTATTTATTACGCAACTTGAGCGGTCTCACTGCATTCAGATTTATATCGAATTTTTCGCATTCATATCGACTATTTTTTAAGTCTCTTTCACAAAACATACGTTTCAATTATTTATTAGAAAAGTTTTTAATACATTTAATAGAAAATGCAATAAAATAAAAAATTGTAACAATTTGGTCTTTAGTATTTTCGTAAATTACTATGTAATAAATATAACTTTGAATTATTTTGCTGTGCAATGAAAATGTTTAAATTGAAAAGTGAAAATTCAACACAGATTTCTATAAATAACACGTCATAAAAACTATTGCATGTCAATTTACGAATGCCAAAAGTAATAATAACGAAAAATAGTTTATTATAATATTATACTTATTTTCAGTTTCATATCGGGAGTGACGATACTCGGCACCCCTGCAGAAATTTACAATTTCGGCACGCAGTACTGGATAACGATAATATCCATATTCTTCTCGGGATTAGTTGTAGCTACAGTTTATTTGCCAGTTTTTAAGACATTGAATCTTAATTCTGCATATGAGGTTTGTAGCTAGTTTTATTTAACATAAAAATCAACAATCTTTAAGAATTGACATCTCAAAAAGAATAAAATGTTTCAATTAATCTTATGTAAATATTAATGCAATGTTGATATTCAATATTGAATCAATTTATATTTAAACCTTTAAACAGTTGAAGCAAATCTGACCTAAGATAAAATTAACATTGACGTTATCGATTCAACGCTTTATCAACACTTTCATTTCAATGTTGAAATTAGAAATAGAACATATACTGCATCAGAGTTTATTATACCATAAATATTCCTTTTCCAAACTTTAATAATTTCTGCATAAAAATTGAAATCTTTAAAACTCCTCGCAATATATTTATAAATATTTTCGAAAGGTCTTATAATGTTATAAATTTTCAACAATGTTTTCATTTACCTTGCTGAAATTGCTTTTAATATTATACTTGCATTAATAAAATAATTTAATAAAGAATGTGTTCTTATCATTTCTTGACATGTTTGTTTCAGTACCTTGAGATTCGCTTTAACAAAAGTGTGAGGATACTCATATCGTTCATATTCGTCGTGGACGTGGTAAGCAAAGTCGCATTGCGATTCAATTAAAATAAACAGTTGATCACTTGTACCAATCAAAAGGAATCAACACTTCCACTGATTGCGAGACAAATTGAAACTGTTTATCAGTTCACAAAATCAAATCTAGACAAAATAATCGATTAAAATGATTATTTTGCAGGTACTTTTCCAGTCCATAGTGGTGTACGTTCCTTCATTAGCGCTCAATCAAGGTATAACTTTTAGTCACAGTTTTGAAACAAAAAATCAAGGCAAAAACGTAACGCGAAAGATTTTTCCAAATAATTCTTACTCCCGATAAGACGAAAATGAGACGTCGAGTACGAACGTAACTTGTACTTGATAATCAGTTTTATTAAAGTGATAAGAACATTTGTGTGAATGAATGATGAAACTGAATGCAATTTGCCTTTTGGTATTTTGTTTCTTTCTCTTTAATCATTGTAAATTTTGCACGTGGGACGTGAACACATTGTTACAATTTTAATTTAATTTATTACAAGTTTTCTATTATAATCTTAATTTTATTGCTGTGTTACAATTTTATTTTGTCGAATATATATTATGATGAATGTATAATTTTGTGTAATTCAAATATGGAAGTACATCCAGATTTCTTTTCTTAAGTTCGCAGGTTAGTTTTTGTTTTGATTGACTTTAATTTAATATCCTAACAATTGTGGTATTTAAGAAATCTTAATATTGTACGGTACAATAATAACATAGAATTTTTGTTAGAAAAATATGTTGGTATAACGCAAGGTAATATACTCAATGTATAGATAACAAAACTATTTACTTGAAGTGTAAATATTAACTTATGAGTTTCTACTATAAATGTGATTGAATTAAGATAAGTAATTTTATCTTTACAAGTAAAAATCGGTATTTATTTCCATCAAATTCCATATATAAATCCGTAATAGTTAAATCCATGTTAAATTTACAATGTAATTGTAGTGTCCTTTTCAATCACCTCTTTTAATTAACTATATATATGGTTAATGCAATGTTTTTCTCAGCGGATAAGTAAGGGTGGAATTCTAAATGATAACTTATGAACATTCATATTTTATCATTAGTATATTCTTAAAATGTCCTTTACATGAAGAGAAAATATTAATAAAACTTACTGACATTCAATTTTAACAAGTATATGACCAGTTTTCGAGCAATGTCAGTAACTTTTATTAATCTTTTTTCTCCCTGCAGGATTCGACTCCTACTTATCGTGAGAAAATTCGACACTTTTATTTTGACGCGACGACTAATTAATTTACAATTAACATGACGGGCACACGAACCTTTCGCTCGTTGATCGATCGATAATTTTAATTGCGAGGATGTGAAAAACAAATAAATAAAAAAGAAAGAAAAAAATGCGACCAATGTTTAGACACCGAGTAACTGCACTTGGCAATCGGTTAATGAAATTAAATCTATTTGGCGAGCGATCGCGTGAAATTGTAAATACCACTCGCGGCTCGATTGTTAATCACTTAATTTTGCTAATTACGATTTTTGTGTTTATTGACAGTAAATTAATAAAGTGATTACAATGTTATCCGTCTAGCGTGAAATGTGTACATAATTTTCAGCCAATGCGCGTATCGATGATTAATGAAATAAACGTTGTTGCAGTTAGCGGCATCAATATTCACTTGATTGGATCTATTGTCTGTGTAACGTGCGTGTTCTATACGGTTTTAGTAAGTTGACATATATGCTTTAAATATTTCGATTTTAGATTAGCAAACTGTGCCACCGAGTTTTACCATACGCGTTGAAATCGCATTTAATAAAAGACCGTCTCGATCCTCAACTTCGATCGCATTGATGTCTGATACGATTTTGCGAACCAGACATTGACGTAAGACACGGTAGCGCAGTTATCCCATTTGACACCCGCGTGGAAAAAACATTGTGGCAGAGTCTATGGCAGCACTGTGGCTAAGACTGTGGCATGCGGGAGCCCACAGTCTTGGCCACAATAAGCCACACATGTTGCCGCAATGGATCGACTGTGGGATG
>JABFPN010000827.1:0-37530 GCA_022817305.1 Leptoteleia sp. ZL-2020
GGAGGGGGGGGGGGGGGGGGGGGGGGCAAAGAAATGGCCGGGGAAAATTCATTCAGATCTTATCTAGCCATTTCTAGCGTATGATAAATTGCTCGTATCAAATTCAGGTAGGAGGAAATTGCGAGCATTTCCATGCGAATATTTCAATAAGTAAGTTACGTTTGTTCGGAGGTATTATATATAATAATAGAGCGGCAAATGTAATAAATATGATGGTAATAAGTGACCCAACGAACCGTGTCAAATGAGACGTCTCGATCGTGACCAGTTTCGGAGTGGCCCCGATTGGGGGGGAGAGGGGGGAAGCTCATTTGAATTTCTCCCCGAATTCCCGCGCTTAATTCGAAATTGCGCAACGGAATTAAGGTAACGCGCGGATGCGTGATCGCGGCGAGATGCGGGCCCGTCGCCTAATTACTTCTTTAAGCGAGTCTATTTCGGCGCCGTCGACGCGGTCGGCGCGAAGATGGCGCTGCAGGTGCTATCGGAGGAGAAAGGACGGTTCAAGTCGGCGTGAGAAACGCATGTAAGTGCACACCGATGCGGATATTAAAGAGTCGGCTCATTTACAGCTATAATGAATGCGCTATTAATAGTTCGGCGAGCCGAGGGAGAACGTTACGGCGGCTACGGACGGGGGATACCTACGCGAATTCGTTGCGGCGAGCGTTGCGACGCGCCGCGGAGGGACAGAGCGAAGGAGAGGAAGACCGGAGCTTAATGAGTGGCCACCGCGCTGGCCGCGTTATCGCTTTCCTCCCGATGTAGCACGTCGCTACCGAGTGGAGGCGCACTTTTTAATAAATAGTTCCCGCCGCCCGGGCGCAGATTAAATACCGCGGAGCGACGCCACTTCTGCCCCTCGCTGCAAAGCTTTAACCGCCTTTGCACTTTTTCCGCTTTTACTCCGACGTGTTAACGTCACTTCGCATTTCGTATTTACCGCGTATGATACGACGGTTCGGAGTTTATTATCGGCTACAAGACTTGCTTTGATACGGATATTTATGACCTTGGATGTAATTCGAGAGTTTTTCTTTGGGTAGAAATGTATTTTAGTTATATTGTAATAGAATTGTAGTTAATTGTTATCCTAAGTTATGGAAATATGTTACAAGACAAGATGTCACAAGAATTACTGACATATTGGTAGATTGATTATATACTAAAAAAAATTATCTTAAGTTATCGGACAAACTTTTTCTGTGAAATTATATCATTACCTTGCATGAAAAGATAAATCACATACACTAGTACATGTAGAATAAACTTGCGTACAATTTATACTCTTATCTTCTTGTTCTTCTTTTATTAATTCCCATAATCGAAGATACAACAATAAAAATTACTCATTATATTTTTTTTTTTTAATTCTTTCGTCATACAAATGATTGATTCTCTGCACTTTTTCTGCGTTATATTATTTTGTTCGTTATTAAAGCAACTTTGTTTGCTTAATAAATTATTACTGGTTAGATTTGTGTCTTCGCAATAATTATTAATTAACATTACAAAGGAAATTTGTAAAGATTTTTTTGTCCAACGCATTCGTTATTCCTTAACTCATTAATGTGAAAATTACTCGCTCGCCGAACGAGTCCTGCCATTTTTCAATTGCAAAATAATCGAGCAAATCAGATTTAAGAAATTGAAAGATTTTTTTTGCTTTTTATCAACCACTTAAGGCTAATTAATGTGAGCGGTAAAAATGAAAGATGTCCATTGAAATGTATTAGTGTATGTAAGAGCGGATTCGGCGTATGCGAAGACCCTTGCGATATGCTCATTATATATTTTACGTCTGAAAATGGCTGTGTGCAAGTGTCGGCACGCCATGCATGCACAGGATTTCGGTATCCGCGCCACAAATCGGGCGATCTGACGATCTCATCGTGATTAATTGTCCCTTGTGTTCCACCGACATCGGTCCAGCACCCGGGCTATAAAAGTATAAAGCCAAGACGACACGGAAATAATTTTTTACTTTTCGCCCGAACACGCTTTTTTCTGTCCATTTTGTCACGCATATATTATATGCGCGCACTCACGTTTCAAGAAATGTCCATGTGTTAATGCCGCGGCTTTCGCGTTTGTAGTACTTTTTTGCGTTATGACAATTTGTTTCGTGATTCATGTTAAATTTGATTTATTTTGGCCGTGTGAAAGTTTTCAAAATTATACCGCGAGGAAAAATAAAAAAAACTATCGTCATCCCGCAATTCTTATTGATTTATAATTACAAGTTATTTTGCATCGCTGTGTTTCATTTGTATGCAACATTCTAAAAGTAGTACATTTGATAGTGTTAATTTGATAATTGATATACGTGGTTTTGAGTACACTAAAAAATAGTATAATATCAGACTTAAAAGATTGTGGAACTGGGGATTTTCCCTTCGTAACTGGGGATTCCATATAATGCCTATTAACTTCATATTGCGAATTCTTAGAAAAGAATTTTAGATATATATGTGAAATTATTTGTTTGATATGTTATATATTTTGAATTATTTTTTTGTTTTCAGGGCTCATTGTGCTGTCGTCTTGTAGTGTCGTTGTGCTGTTGTGTTATAGTGCCATTGTGACGTAGTGCCATTGTGTTGAGGGTCAACCGTGAAGCAGCGACGCAGATAAGCAGAGGCGCAGTGCTGATCCAGTCGGTGAGTGAATGTCAAACAATTATATTTTAATATAACAAATAATATGGGTAAGATATCGTGCAGGTATCTTTGTTTACACTGTAAAAATGTTTACACCTAAATTTCCTTTTCGAGTTGTTTTTTTTTTTTTTTTTTTGGAAGGAAGTACGTAGTCAAAGCACCCTGAGGGCATGCTTCAATAATCCAGTTTCATAAACTGCAATAAAAGTTAACCAATCGTAACTAATTAAACAACATAATGGGCCATTTATTTTATTTGCTTCAGTGATGATCAAAATGATTGAGCCCGAGTCCATTGACTTCACAACGCATATTTGCATTTTATAATTTTTGCACTGGTTATTATATTTTTCTTTTCCTTGTGAATAACAATTTTCACAAAGGAAGTCGCTTAAAAATGACGCAATTATAATTGCAAATCTCGGTGTAAAATTGCGAAACGTAACAAAAACGTCACGAATTTAATTGTGACTACGAAATAATGCAATCCTAGCCGCTTTGCGTGACACTATTATCTCTGGGCAAAATGAAATTGTATTTGCAGATTTATTGTTTCAGCGGTTCTAGGAACACTTAGTTCTGTCAAGAAATTATATTGTCAGAAAAGCGTAGAGTTATAGTAAGTCAGAAGACTTTGCAAGTACATTTGGCACGACGATCAAATTCCACCTGGATCTTAAAGTGCGATGATAAATGGACACTGTTGATATTCGTCGTAACTCAACGCGCTTGTGTGGCACTTTCTTCGCTTTCTTGTTTAGACCGTTCGAATAGTTTTGCTTGCTTTTTTCTTTTTTTCTTTTTTTTGTTGCCGTTGGGAATCCTCAATTTAACGCGTTTACTCGTTTTGTGATTTCTGGATTTTAAACTTTCGTTATTTCAGGCCAATAATTTGCCGTTAGGCCACAGCCAATTTTCGATTTCGCAGCAATCATTTTCTGGCTGTTTCAAAACCGCTTATACATCGAATGGCAAAGCCATTTTCCTCCGGGGTAAATCCCAAGTGATTTGAAATGTTAATGTACAAGTGAATATTTTGTTGGTACTTCTTTTTCGTTATACATTGTGTGGCTCATTGAGAGAGATGGTTCATGTTTAAACAATGTAACGTTTCAAAGACGATAGCAATCGTCGCTGAATATTCAACGTGGAAATTGTTATAATTACTTAGTCCATGAATCTTGCACGGTATCCACGGTTATACTTCGAATTCAACATTATCCGGGGATAACGAGTTATGCAATTTAAATGTGTACAATATCGGAATAGTGCACGACTCGAATCACTGGTTCGGGGCTTTCAAATCGTGCAACCGAACGATTAGCATGCACCAAAGATTGGTTCCACTTTCTTCATCAGCTAATTTCTAAATCACACTGTGCATTCCTCAGTATGTATATATTGGTTGAAAAGTTTAACATTTCTGAATGGTAATTGGTTTAATATTTCATGATTTTTGGTTTAAAAGGGTAATATATATTTGTTGGTATTTTGATAATGTTTGATTTATTTTTTGGCTTCTCTTCTAGAAAAGAAATTACTTTCAACAAAATTTTACCTGAAACTATTAGTCAAAGTGTGAAAACACTGAATTTTTTGTTAAAATTGAGAATTTTATGAGATGTAAAATATTTTTCAGATTTAAATATTCATTCAATTAGTCATAACTGTAACGAAGTTGTAAAATTAAAATCAATGGTCAAAAATCTTCTGAAAAGTATGACAGAAAAATTACTGTTTTAACTGTATTTGAGCTACATGTCCGTCTTTTAATAAAAATTACTGTACTTTAAAAGCAAATTCACTAGATTTAAATGTTATATTTATGGATAAAACAGAAATTTTTCCTTTTAAAAGACAGTAATTTTGATTAAAAGACGACATGTAGCTGATATACAGTTAAAAACAGTAATTTTTTCTGTCATATTTTCCTCAGTGCATAAAATCCAAATAATTTTTCGCGCCGGGCACGAATCTACAAAACAATGATATTAACAAAAAACCGTGTTTTTCATCCATTTTGACTAGTATCTTTCAAACGACAAAAAAACCCCCCCAAATTTGAACGACAAGAGTTTGAACGACACTTATGACTCATATATAATATGCAACACAATTATCCTCCACACCTTTGTCTTTACAAAGCACATCTGTCCCGAATTAAGAAGCGTATTCACCGAATTTGAGAAGGCGCGGAATAATTCCCGTCCGCAACGTTTCACGCACGATTTTTATGGCCGGCATACATTATATTCTCGTTTTTACTTTGGTTACCCTCCATTGAATTGCTAATACCGCGTCAAACTGAAATAAAAAACTCCTATTCTATTGTTAAAAAAAGCAGCAATATTTAAGGATAACTTAGTTCCAACCACTGTATGTATCAATTTCAAAGCGCCATTAATACAAATCAGTTGGTGCCAAACGGTTCGCGTGTTCGATAAAAGTGATGTAAGGAATGATAAATAATTCACTGTTTGGATGAAGCCGATCGCAAAAATATCATTGTGGGGTTAAAGCGCGTACACATGTCATTCTGTCAGGCCGATAGTTGGCCGCCGTGGACGTGTTTGGCGAAGGATTTTTCCGTCTTAAGCACCGGCGTTGGATTCTATTAAGAGAACGAAAACGGTAGACGTTGTAAAGTGACATCAGAAAGGCTGACGCGACATGGCCTTGCGCTTAAGACAACGAAGCTAAAGGCACATGCCTTACATTTTTGTAATCTCTGCAATATTTACTTTCACGCTGCGGACAGTTCCAATGTCTTGCGGGTCGAAAAGTTGACAAATGAAAAATATTCGCCCGTTGTTTTGTTCGGGACCGTTGTGTTAAAAAAAAAAGAAAAGAAAAAGAAGGGGGGAAAAGGAGAAAATAGAAGAGGAGAAAGAAAGAGCGGCATCCTCTCCTTCTTTTGTGAGTCAGGCGAGGACAAAAAGTCGATAAATAGAGTAAAATGTTGGGGACTCGTCGATACAAAGTTTCTCCGCCGCGTTGGTTTTTCAATAATTACAGTCGATGACATACAAAATTATACACGAGTCAATTTCACTCTCAAGTGTATGTACTTAAGTGTATTAAAATGAGACACGTGAGATTTAATGTATGGCACGTGATGTCTGTTTATAAAACATTAGAGTCTGATAATAAGATATTCGTTCCTCCCGAATTAAGTCCCATACGTCTTATTCCAAAACAGTCCGCTATATTTAATTTTTATTTTTAGTCCTACTCGAGGAATATATACATATTTTTTTTTTTTCGTTAGGAAAGTGTTTTTATAAATGATCATGGAGGGTCAAATACACTGAGAAAAATGAAATAGTATATTTATCAATAAATTCTAGGGTATTGAACCTATATGTACTCTGTAGGTGTAACTGTAATAATTTATGGAAAAACTAAGTATATGTAATGCATACAGTTCTATAAACATAGAATACTATACAATGTGTGTAGAAAAATTTCCCAAAAATTATAAGTGATACACATACAAAGAACGTATAGGTTCAGTATTCCAGGATTTATTGCTAAATATGCTATTTATTTTTCTCGGTGTAAGAATGTAAAAAAAAGAAAAAACTTTTCTTCAACATTTATAGCTATATTATATTAGCTTAGAATGTTGTTTAAACAATTAAAAGTTTAATATCTTACAGATGTAATAATTAAACTAGCCCTGTTAGATTTATTTAATTCAATTTTTAAAGTTTTATATTTAAACGTTTAATTAAATTTACACATTAATGCATAAAATTTGGATTAATACAAAATTTCTTGATTGTACTGTTAAAATATCACTTTGAAACAGTTGCCATTGAGAATAATTCCATAGAAGAATATCGATTAAAATTAATGTGGCCCCTTTTAAAACTGACAAATGTCCTAATTTAAATTTTGGAGACGTTGCTTCATTAGAAAAATTATTCTTCATTTACAGCTAATGTAGCCTAATGCTTCTAAAACGAGGAAGAGATTAATGATACTTTGATGGGATAATGATGTATAATATATATGATCGAGGAAAAAAAAAAAATAAAGGCATCGCTCCAGCATCTGGAGAAGTGAACGAACTTAATATCAAACGCTACGAATTTCACGATTGTAATAATTATTGCGCGGCAAAATAATTACGAATCGGCGTACAAATGGAAAGCACCTTTGTTGACGATAAATTCATTTAATTGGGGTTGTATATTTTAATTTCCCGAGGTTAATGCAAATTATAAAGGTTAAAATAATCCCACGTTCACGAGCCGTCGTCGGCTACTTGTCGTACTTGCGGTAGGTTTGATTCCAAACCTGCGTGTAAAGTGCGCGCGAGTTCGCTTTATGTATATACTTAAAGCACACGAGCAATGTTGTATCGGAGTTAACTACAAGTTTTACAACGGTATGTATATATAGCGACTCCTTTTCTACCCCCTAACCCCTATCTACACGCATATTTGCACGGTTATCTGATATGACTTGGACCGGCTTATCTGCCTTCTCCATCGAAAACGCCACTGGTCGAGTCAGCCAAAAGTAGTTACAACATTTGCTATGTTTACCAAAATACATCAAATATCACTTAACAATATTCATCATCTTGAGTACAAACAAAGAACACGGTGTTCATTAAAAGGCATAACAATGAGCATAGACAATTGTTCATTTTCCAATCGAGATTGTAAAATTAATAATGCAAATGATGAACATTACTATTGTATGGTAAAATTAACAATGTAGAAAGTTAAACCCTTTGGGGTTTTAATTTTTTGTTAAACTATTTTTTTGTTTAGATATATTCAATTAAATACTACATGGAGATAAAAGAATATTAAACATTAAGAAACCAGGGATTATAAATTTTAATAATGAATTTCAATTTTTGACTAACACTTTATTTTATGTTTTATCCGTTTGATGTCGCTATTCATCAGCCTGTGTCGTTCATAAACCAATTATTAAACAGTTTACTAAAATTTAATAAACAGATTGTTCAATTGTACGAAACTACATAGAATTACTTTTTTATAATAAACTAATTTAACAAATTTTAATCAATTAGTTTGCCATATAATGGTATTCTGCAAGTATAATGCCAAAGTAGTAAACTTTTCATCAAAAATTAATACTTTTTTCTCTCCGTGTACAAGATTCTCTAAAGAAAATTTTTTTTGCATGTACAAATACTCTTTTAAGTACAAAGTAATTAATTTTTTTCCATAATAATTATTAATTACGAAACATAGTCATTTTAGCTACTTTATTTATCACACAAACTTAATTATCAATTAATCTCAATTATATTTAGAGTAATAATCCGGATGTATTGACAAAAATGGTTAATTTTCAATAATAAGTCATACCCGCGGATGTTCGGTTCAAAATAGCGGCATTTTATTTGAATTTAATTAATCTTTCCCAGGCCTTATATAAACAGCATCTCAACGAAAATGTGTTTATCTGATCAGAATGTAGCGCGAGGAACGCTGCTAAGATTCGAGTGAGAGAAAAAAAAAATAATCAGCACGATAGTTTAATAATACAGTTCGATTGTGATTAATAAATGGCTTTTTCGTACGTTGCTCTGTAAAATTATAAATCAAGCGGTGCGCGCACGCGTAAGTACCGAAAAGCCATTAAGTTTAGCGTTACTTAAATGGCAGTCGTGACAGGATGTGCTGGTGTAAATGCGGTATCCACGCTAGTATCTGCCTTAAGCCCGATGTTGGGCAAGCAAGGCTAAATGTATAACTTCTGAGACAGCTTAAATCTACGATGCATTGACATCGCCGACAAAGTGATAGTGTCATAAATAATCGGACCAGTTTACCAGTGCTATTATACAATTATGATTACATCTCGAGGCCTAGGTGGTCTGGAGCTTCTCCGTGAACTCCAAGAACCTGCCTTTAATACAATTCTAGGCTTCGCCTTCTTATCGAGACATGAGTCTTATTCTTTTGTGCCTTGTTTTGATTTGTTAAATCAAAGCAATCGCTCGAAGAACAAGGGAAGTCTTTCTTCAAAATTATGTAATGTTTTTTCTTTTTTCTTTTTTCTTTTTTCACTTCTTTTTAGATTTTATCACGAAAGTTATTCACAACTGGTCCCCATCGTTATTCGTTAAATGCCTTTTCATTCCAAATATTTATACGCTCGGTGTGCACTAGTTCCTTGTGGTTTGTTAAATTTAAATTTCGATCAAAATTAAGATTGCGATCCTGAAATAATTAAGTTAGGGGAAGCAGCAGTTTATTGAACTAAGGAAAGTTTTGTCTGGAACTCCAAAAATTTTGATATTTCAACCGAATTCTTTTGTTATTATCAAATCATCAAGATTTATTTAGTTTCTTTTTCACCTTTTATCAGTTACATTATTATCATTTTGTTGTTTGAACTAAATATTTAATTATCTCATTCCGAATTGTTTTTTGTTATTGTTTCATCAAATTTTATCAAATTTCTTTTGTTTTATCTTCATCATTCTTTATGTGCGGAATTAATTTTTGTTTGTTTCGTTGGAAAGAAATATTTCATGTATCATTTTGTTGAAGTACTTGGCAAATGTGTCTAAATTGAAATTAATTCATATGATATGTAGACAAAGGAAAATATTTGTGAAGCATATACCAGCATTAATAATAGTAATAAGTGTACAGAATTATGTATAAAAGTAGTACTGATCCAATTTTAAAATGTATGATATTATATAAAAGAAGGTTTCTTTTTTCTGGCATTGATTTGAATTTATTAAAGAACAAAGTATAAAAATTTAATAAAAAATATGAAGGTAGATAAAAGATAGGATGAAATTGTTTCGCGTTACCGGTTAAAAATAGAAATCCACCTACGCATATGCCCTGATATAATATTCGTATAAAAAACAGGTACATGTTCCGCTAATATACGTATAATGTACACATAAGCATAAATGTTATCCTAGCATCTGTATACATGGAGAAGAGCGAAGTATAACAAATTTATGTTATATATTGTTAAAAGAGGTATACAGTCGAAAAATTAAAAAAACTGTAGTTCAGTAAAGTGAAATTCTCAAATCATATTAAAAGCTAAACTAAATTAAATTTTATATTTTACTTTTTAACTTTTATATCTTTTCCATGTATATCAATTATTAACTATAAATTTCATTCATGAATATTTCACGATATTTATTGTAACTTTTTTTAGTAAAATAAATACACTTTAGTTCAATTCAATTAGATAAAAAAATTTACAATTACCAACATACGTCTTCAAAGAAGACATATTAAATAATTTTATAATAATTTATTATTATGATAGGTTTCCTTTCACCCTAGTATAAATTGTTATAGGTATTTTATGTCTTTTTTTCTATCTACTGTCAGGCTAAGGTTGCTTAAATTAATTTCCCGGTCCTTTTCACTTTTCCCCGTGCATTTGAAAATGTACATTCTAAAACGTCAATTCAACATTCAAGATTAAAACAACTAAAATGTTTATTTTGACCTCTGATCTCTCTTTTGCATTACGCGACTATTCTTGTCTTTGTTTAGAAACTGTACAGCTGTTTCATCGCTAATTGCATTGCTGAGTATTTGTAAATTAAACTTCCAATAAAACGCCAATCAAATTATAATTTAATTAATTGATCATTATAATTAATTATAGGATCATTAAGTTGTACATGATCTTGATTTCTTTTTCGCAATTTCTTTCATTTCAACGAAGGAATGTTGAAAATTCATTATTTGCATGTGTGTTCAACATGTAAGGTGACTTTGTAGTAGTTTGTAATATTTATTAATACATAAATCATAGATTAAACCGAAGTTCAACTTGCAGTTATAAAAACAGCTAATAAATATTATTTGAAACTTCATCATATTTACGTTAAAGCTACACTGTGAAAAAGTTATATTAAAAATATAACCTTCCTGCAGCCTTCTGACGTTGGAAAGTGTTTGCTATACCAACACAATAGTATTTTTCATATGATATAGTAAATTTATTATATTATTTTGTAGTATTGCTACATGATAAGTATTAAACTTTACTATATCGTACATAAAATATTATTATAATGGTATGGTAAAACTGCGGACAATGTATCTAACACCAGAAGGTACAATTATTTTAAACTTTTTTCTCAACCTACTGGGTTTTCGTAATTTTTATTTTTTATTTAACTTAACAAACGTAAAAGTATTCGGTTAATTTTAGTCAAACCGTAAAGCTCAATTTTCTGACCAGTTAACGGACTCCGCTCAATCCCAAACAAAAGGTAACACGGGAATAATCAAATCGCAAATTAAACGCAGCGCGCGATACAAGTTGGAAATTTCGGCGCGTACTCAGTTCGAACGACAAAACGATGATACGAGAAGACGACACGAACGTGCATCTCTGGCTCGCGGCCAGTCTCACGATACGCTGTTTTGCCAAAATGTCGAGTTCAGCTAGTCCATGCGCAATTTAAATTTACCTAGGCGTGTTTTGCGTCATTCAGCTTCCCGTCCTGATTTGTGATCTATCCGTTCTTTTGCAGCTGCTTCCGATGTCGGCCAAAGATCTGTGCTTTTCGTAAAATATCAACGACCTGACGAACGCCCGAACTCAAACGACCAATTTCTCTCCTCTTCGCAACCATAGTTTACCACTTTCACTTTCGAACCCCTGCTCAATGTGGTCCTAAATTGATCATCCTACGAGGATGAATTATGGCTGTGCCTTTGGAGTATTAATTCATTAAAATTACTGATCGCTTCATTAACACCCGAGCGAGTATGTCCCAACAATTATATAAAGGTGACGGGTATAATTATTGCAGTTACCGTATCCGATTTCACTCTAAAAATTATTAGATTCCAGTCGGTTATAAAACGCTTAACATTTGCACTGAGAAAAAGTTGAAAATTATTATACTGTATCTGAAAATGGGGACAAATGGTATCTTCTTGTTAAACTTAGTATAGAGTTTGAAAGAGGTTGTAAAATAAACATTTTTATTATACTGGATCATAATAACTTGTACAATACTCATATCCTCTTCTAAACTGTTTGTTAAAGAAGTTAAAATATCATTTGTCCCCATTTTTTGATACATTATAATAATTTTTATCCTAATTTAGTAATGTCTTAAGAGATTTTAAATTTTACAAGCAATTTGTTGACTTATTTATAAACATTAAAATATTAAGTCAAACAAAAAATTAATCCATTAAAGATTAAAAAATATTCTTAAATAACAGAGAATACTGCTCGTCGCCTAAAATAAAGTATTTATTTTTAATTTTTAATCGATATAAATATTATTTAACAAGCAAAAATGTTATCTCCACATAAGTACTTACTACATTTCGTATCAAATCTTACCATTAATACTCCAACACATTTCTTTAGTAAAAATAATAAACCATAAGACTAATTTATTATAAATTGAACGGACCAAATTGCTTTGTATTTTACTCATAAAAAAAAAAGGAAAAAAAGGGGAGAAACAATTCGACACATAGGCGCGTTTCATTTCTCGTTTAAGGTCAATTTTGAATCATATAATTTATCACAGTCGTGGCAAGTTCCCGGTTTAATAAATTAATGCCGGATTGGTATCATTCACTTGGTTTGCGAATTCTAAGACAAAAATTTTTCATATAACATCTGAGCGAAGTGCGTCGGGAGGAAATTTCATTCTTTCGCTCGGAGTTGGATTTTCGATAATAAATATTCCTGGAGGAAATCTCGTCTGGCTTGTTCGACCGATGAAAGTTTCGCAGCCCGAAATCGATATAGCCGGCGTAACGCGTGCATCGATGAGATGGTAATGCATTCTGAGATTGTTTGGTTTGTTTGAGTCGCGTGTGTCGACCGATCGGACCCGCTATGTGATGGATGGAGACACGCGGTTCTATGCCCGCTTTCCCTCTCGATCCTCCGGCTCATTCGATTGCCATCTTTTTCTTCGCGTGTAAAAGTACCTTTTTCTTACTGACGGGATTATCCTTTCGTTTCTTTTGCACCGTGACAGTTCCTTACGTACATTAATACCGTAGAATAATATTATATATAGGCGCACTTGTAATGTACCGAGGAAATTAAATGGAAACCATTTTCAATGGTAAATAGCAATTTAAATGGTAACCTTCAATGTTTGAAATGGTAAAAATATTTCAATGGTAATGGCGATAGTATGTAGTATAGTATAGTACCTTTTAGAAACGTTAGTTGGGTAGTTAATTTTGTAAGAAATTTAAATTAAATACCTTTAAACCTGATGAGGTTTGGATGCTTGAAAGTAATTGTCATGAAAAGAAAACTGGAGATTATTCCGAGAGAATGATTGGGTAAAAAATTTTGTTACATTTGGGATGTATTATAAAAAGAATTATAAGATAAAAGACTAATTTTTTTACAATTCTTATAACTTCTTATAGAGTTTCAATATTCAAATTGTAGGACCATATACAATTTTATTTCTCTAGTGGGTTCAACTTTTGCCATCATCTTCATCGAAACCAATCGCTTGGTCCCATTATCTTAAGCGAATATAAATTTTCTATTTATTAGGAATCATATATATATACACATAAATTTCAACTGCCGTTCAATTTTGAATTTATAGGATTTTTAAATATGGTTTTCGGGAATATAAAAATAAACTTTTAATACGCATTCGGACGGCGCGTTTCTTCAGAATTTGACAGTTCTCCCACGATGAATTTCACCAGAGATTGACAATGGGAGCTTCCCGGTGGGATACTATGTCAATTTTGTTGTGTTTTCTCTAATTTCGTTAACACGAAAAGATGGGCTTGGGATTAAAAATTGTCTTTCCAGAACCACGGAAAATGATAAAATGTTTTATTCCGAATATATTTAGATAAGACTTAGTAACCAATGGAAAAGAGATAGAAAGCAAAAAAAAAAGAAAAAAGAAAACAAAACTTGATTTATCTATTGTTGTTTCAATGTGGAGAGATTTTTTTATATAAAATTATGTGGAATAAGATTAGCTGAAAGCAGATGCTGTTTGTGCAATCGCGTGTAGAATCGCGTTAGAATTTCTGTAGGTCAAAAGTTATAAAAGTTTGATAAGAGATAATGAATTTTAACTTCATTTTGCGTTTTTTCACAGATGTAATTTATTGCTTTTGAACTTAGCATTAAATTGCTTATTTATTAAATAAACACAAATGATAGTTTAACAAAATTTATGGTTGTTTTGCAAATATTTTTTAAATTGCAATTTAATAATATAATGGGGGGAAAATATAATTAAGGTATATTTATATATATTTGTTTTAGATTTTGATGACAAATTTTATTGTTAAATGAAAATGAATAAGTTTTAATGAAATAAAATTGTCATTATAATGGCTGTCGAATAATGCAAGTTTTTATATATTCTTAAAGAATTTATATTAAACATTTTAGTTATATTAACGATTCAAAATATGTTGCACCCAAGTTTCAATCAGAAACCTGTCGTCCTTTATTGGATGCTGCACAGCAAAAAAACATGTGTCTGCAATTCAGTCCTTTTTTGTGTGCATACGTGGGATATTTTAACGTGTCTTAAGAAAATGACTAAATTGATGTTAATGTGGATGATATTACGCGGTATAGAAAATTTTATGCAAAAAGATTTTAAATTAATCAGTTTTCGCAATGCAAATTGCAAATGAGAAAAATTTATAAAATCAATTTTTTATTGTGATGAAAGGAAAAGGAAATTCTAATTTTAATATTAAATTACTAAAGCCATAACTTTAATTCAGCTATTTTAACGCTTTTTAAAAATAATACAAAGAATAAAAGATTAATTAAGCTTAAAAGGAGTTAGATGAATTTTTCTATCAATAAAAAAGAAAATAAAACATCTTGCTATTTTTATACGTATACGTAAGTTCCAATTCTTGTTCTTGTATTATTATAAATAAGTAAGAAGATTGAATTTAAATTCAATTTAATTAAATTTAATTTAAAACTAAAACTTTAGCGTTTAAATAATTGAATAAATTTCACTCGAATTGTATAATAAATTGAATAATATCCAATCAACGTGTTAAACGGGATTATAGGAAATTATTTGAAAATCACAAATATCTGATCTATTTCTGCTGCCAATGCCAACGGTATGAAAAGATGGAAGGCGACGACGAATACGTAACGGTTGCTTATGTAGTTGCAGCTGTTACTCCTTTCATATGTTATAAAGTTCGCCAATACGACGATGACCGCGAATTATTGTTGAATTAAAAAGCTTTTTATACTTGTCCATTAAAATCAAATGGATCGATGATTGATTAGCGAATTGCAAAACAGAGGCATAATTTATTATTAACAGTAATTAATTTCTTACATGCTCAATTAACCGGACAAACAACCATACAAAAAAATTCAATTCCACGAATAAAAAATTTTTATCCTTCGTGTGTTATACATTCTATAAGTATTTCTAATAAATTATTTTTCCTATTTTTATACAAAATAAATGTATAATATATCACGTGATAAATATATTATACTTTCTAGATTCTAAGAAACAATATAAATTTATATTGAATCTTTATATATTACTCACTTAATACATGATTAATGATGTATCATTATTCCGTCAGAATTGAGTTCATTAATGTATACTTCAGTTCATTTTAAAGCAATGTCATAAATACGAAAACTTGAATGAAATAGAATTTTGTCTTTCGAACAATGCAGAACTGAAATAGATTCCACACATCGACTTAAAAATATTTCAATAGTATGCAAATCATATAAGTTAAAGCACATACAATAGTCAACAAATAATTATGATAATAATAATAATAAAACAAAAATTACACACTTCCATTCAAGTCATCTAATTTAAATTTGCAATACATTTAAGACTTGCAAAAACGTACTTATTTATGACAATGACCGGATAAAGGAGAAATAATAATCAACTCGCCTTCGTTCAATTAATTGTTCTTAACTTTCATAACGATAAAAGGCAGGGAACAACAATTGGCCTCGTCGCGAAACAATTAACTGACATTTGTAAAATATCAGAGAAGTTGATAATCTTGAAAGAAAGACAAAGTTCCCAAGGGATCATCAATTGACAACGAAATCGAGTCACCCGCTGACCAGAACCGTGCATCTAGATGTGACGTGTGGGGTACGCATCGTATTCTCGTTCGAGCAGACGCGCGCGCACACAAATACACACGTACACACACACAAGCTCGCGCCCCGTCTCCTCTCTATACGCGCGGGAAAATTAATGACTTACCTTCAGCGGGAACAATACATAGTCAGCTGCGAGGCTACGTGTTTGAGTAGGTTAAATGCACGATTCGAGTGTACGGCGCGACGACGTCGATGCGAGCCTAAGATCTGCAACGAGCAAGACGTGGAAAAGACGAGGGGGAGGGACGGGGGAACGCGAGCTGACTGATCCCGCGTGGATCGATTTAATCGTATTGAGGGCAGCGAGAAGGCGAGCATATAATTTTGGCGTGGCAAAAGTCCCTTTGCGGCGCGACACAACGCGCGCAATGTATTATGCCAGAGTTCGACGGGAATCTAGCCGCGGTGGCGGTATTTGCGTTGTCGAAGACTGCTCCCAAATACCCACGCGGAAAGCAAATTTTCGGAGAATACTAAAAACCCACGGAAGTTTCTGTAAAAGCATTGAAAGTCCCGCGGAAAGTGTTAACGAGAGTGAAGAATATTTTTTGCAATACTTGCAAATTGGTAATATTTTTGTTTGCAAATTTTTTCGAATTTCGTACATTCGTTAAGTTGGTCGTGTTTACAATGAAATGTAAAGTAATTGTAAATAAAAACGTCAAAAACTGGAGATCCTTTGCAAACTTTTTTTTTTCTTTAATTTCAATTATTATAAAGTAAATTTAAATTTACTAGAAATTTCTGTAAAAATACCATAAAGGTATTTACCGATCAGTTATGCAGAATCGCAAAATTATGTTCGATTATTTCAATGAAGAAGATCCCTCTAATTATTGGTCAAAGATCTTGAACACTTTTGTATATCATCTCGTAGTAAAAAAAAATGTGATCGGTTTCAAACGTGACAGCTTGATTAATGGATTTCATTTGCGTTGAGTAATCATAACATCGTATTCAAATTAGACGAGGTTTTTACTACCATCTGGCAACGAAAACTGTATCTCGGCCGAGTATTTTGAATTTTGGTTTCGGCTTCGACTGTACCGCTTTTTATGTCGACTTTTAAGTTTTCTTTTATCGGTTTAATTTTTGTCCCACGTGACGCAAACGCCGACTGAAGATGTTCTCCCCACAAATCATTTATCTTTGTCTTCGTCTTAGTTATAAATGATTATAGCGGTAAAGTACACCAGATATTGACAATAGCGATTAAATCAATATTAAAATCAAGCTTAATGTAAAGAAAATGGACATCGCGCTCGGATAATTTATTTCAATTACCATCCAGCAGTTTATTAATGTACTTTTAAACAATATTTCACGAAAGTGAAACCTTGTACGTAACTTGTCCACCGACCATTTACCAAATACTTGGAATTTCATATAGCAATTTCTATACAGTAACTATTTACACTATCCATTAGGATTATTTCAATATTTAATTAAATTTTATTTATATAATACCATATTCGTTCACCAACCAGTTAAGAAGCTTACTCGCATTTAATCAATCCAAAAATGTTAACCTTTACTGAATATCAACATCCACTAATCTGTTACTAATTTGCTTCAAACTTTTGGAACAGATGTGTTGAAAGAATACTCATTATTCAAATGATTTTTTTGTTCTCCCCTCTTGACTTTACCGAGATCATTCTTTATTGGACGTTGACAGTGAAAATTATTTATCACGGTCGAAAAGCCCGGCAACAACTTATTTTATATATAAATTTGATTCAATAATCCACTCCACTGGAACCCCCTGGAAAAAGTAAAAAAAAAGAAAGAAAAAAAAGCTATCCGCCACAATTTAGCCAAACAATTGAATATTTTGTCATCGGCCGTAATTGACATGGAAACGATTGCGAAATCTTTTTCGCGCGGCGACAAATCATAAGAGTTTTACACGCCGCGTTACGAGGGTTACATAAATTGTACCCTTTTATGTCAACAAAACACATAATGCCCCGGTCTAATATATCTTCCGAGAGTGTAAAGAGGCTTGTTGAAGTAGATTCTAATTTCTTAATGCGCGCCTTAAGAAAATATCCCCCGCTTCGATGAATCATGCTTGAGCGCGTCCCATTGCTCTCGGGAGGTTGTCCCTTTTGATCGTCCAGTGCGTTCCTTCTGGTTACCACACTCGAGCCAAACACACTTGGAGGGAACATAGGTCGTACGTAAGCCTCGCGAGCATTTATTTATGGCCCGAGGTCGTTGGGGTACATGTGAATCCGCCCCTACACCGAGAACACTTTGCACTCTTCCACCACCTACGGAATGAAGTTGTTACCGCTTCATGTTTCCTTGATTTCCTTCTCGGATTTACTTTCGGCCGTTATCAAATATTGACCGTCATTTTATTTCGCGCCGGTTAGGGTCTGCTCTGACGCGGGAACATTGAGAAAAATGTTTCATCAGGAAATTAGTGTATCACGCGGAAAAATAAAATAGTTAATATTCCCATAAAAAAATTGGATTCCAACCCCAGAAGACAATTTATGAACATTCTTATGATAAATTATGAAAGAAATACTATAATAAAGCATGTATTCCAATAAATTTATAGGAAAAAGTACTTTATTTTAGCATTTATTTCATATTTTATCACAATTATGTTCGTAAATTGTCTTCTAGGGTTGGACTCCAATTTTTTATGGTAAAATTAACTGTTTATTTTTCTGCGTGTACTCCATGATAAAGTTCACACTGGACGTTGGTCAAAAAGTTGTCAAAATCTCAAAAAAAAAAGTTTTTCTTAAACAATGCATTGAGAAGAAAGTAATGGTCGAATTTTAAATGTTTTAACTTAAGGTTATCGGTGAAAAGTGAACATTTTTTTGTACTACACTTGGAGAAAAAAATATCAATTTTTTATATAAAGTTTGCTGGTTTGATATTATAATTGTGGGATATCATTTATGGTAAGCTGAATTATTAAAATTTATTAAGTCAGTTTCTTAAAAATTATAATTATATGCTGTTTTATAATTTGACAGTTTGTTTATTAAATTTTAGTAAACAGTTTTACAACTGGTTTTGTGAATAACATTGGTTAGCGACACCTAATGGATAAAACATAAAATAGAAAGTTTGTCAAAAATTAGAATTCAGATCACTCAAATTTGAGATACCCTGCTTTCTAATTTTTGATGTTCTCTTTCTTCGGTGTATTAATAATAGTAAAAGCAATTTTTAATATTTTAGTATCAAAAGCTGCTACATTATTTTTACATTTTACCATTATTTATGATAAAAATGTTTACCTTTCCAACGTATAACCTTATGTCGATACAAAAAATAGTAATTTATATTTTTTGTTCCCGGTGTATGAGCAAAACGCTTCCAATTCTAGCAACGTATCGTAGGTTGGATTATAATTACTAGCGAGTACGTATTTTATGTCATATAAAGTTACGATAGTTATTCAATTGATGCGATATTTTCCTCCTGCGAACGGATATTACGCGGTCTCGCCGTGTGATGTTTCAAAGTTTGTTTTTGTTGGACGTTACGTATGTATGAGATAATAGTCATCACTCCGGCATTAGCTGGAATTTAAAAATCGAACTAAATATATAGCGGCGATTATTTATTCAGTTCCTCAGTGTGAGATGAATTTTGCAATGCACTTGAAAATATGCTGGATTGGCGTAAAAGCAACGCGGAATTTACATTGTTAAATATTTATTGAAATAAAATTGAATTCGTTGATTTTATCCATCGGTAAATTAATTTTGTTGCATTTTAGAGAATTGCATTTACGTATGTTAAGATAAAGGAAAGAGCAAAAAAAAAAAAAAAAAAAGAAAATTTTTTTCTGACCTGAATCCGAAACGCCTAGTCTGTCAAGGGAAGTGTATACGTTTGACGATTGTTAGATAAAAAATGGGAACGAGAACAAAGTATTACTGGAATATTTTGATAGAAATATTTTTCACAGTGACAACTTATGCAACGCCTCTCTGATTTGCTAATTTTAATATTCATTTCTAATAGAAATAAACTTATATTAATGATGACAATTTGTCACGCGTATTTTCTTTTTCGGAATTTGAAATTACGTTTCATAAATTTACGGAATAATCTTATTAAAATGTTTCTAATAAATGCCACTGTCATTTCTTTTTTTAACTTCCATTGAAGAAGAAGAAAAAAAATTATTTAAGCGCTCATGAAATAATGACTGACGGTGAGTCAAGTGATTTATTCAGCATTATCACTTGAATTTATTCAAATAATTTTAATCTTCGAGCAATCAGAACTTTTGACACAGTCAACGATTTTACACAATCTAGCAATATTTTCCGTATCTTAATAACACTTCTAAGTGATCTACAAAGAATCCTACGATTGCCACGCGATAAGCGATAACGTTTCAATTAAATATTACACACTTATCCAGAGTATCATTCTTTCTCGCACATCATTCTAATGAATAATAAAGGAATTCTATTCCGAGTTTCTAATCTCGTGCCCCAACTCGTCCAATTAAACTGAAAGCCAACCGATGACCGTGGAAACTTGATTTTCATCGAAGAAAATATTTCAATTAAACGAATCGACGTGGATAAAAGACAAAAAAAAAAAGGGGGAAAAAATAAAAACGTGTCTAAATTTATAAACCGCGTCCGAGGCGCGCGAAAAAGTAATTGATACGGCGATTAATAAATGACGCTCATTTTCGCGGCGCAGAAATGTAAATAACTTGTTCAACTTTTTTATCCCGCCAACAGAGGCCGCGTTGTAGCGTTAGATCAAAGTCGCGCTGGCGTTTGTCGTTTGCGTTTGGTTCGCGGTGCAGTTTTGCGTCGCGAAGATGAATCGATTAATCGCACATCGCGAGGCATTAATAAACCGTGGGGCGCGCGCGCGCGCGCGTATCATTCCGCGTGCGTGCCGCATAACGGAGTGATTAAATCGAAACCTCCTCGATGAACAATTTAAGAGTGTGACGTAAGCGCGGAGAAAAGTTGATCCTACGTGATTTATTCAGCGCTCGCCTAGACGACTATACGTGCCCATTATATATCGCGGCGGAGCGCAGGCCGAATCTGAAGGCTCGCTTATCCCGGGACACCCCCCCCCCTCCCTTCTCTTCCCCCAATTCTCGCAATGCCGTGAAATCAACGACGACTTCCGGACATCGAACGTGATTAAATATAGCGCTAGTTATAATTGCGGGGGGGAGGGATTATATCATTTTTCATCAGATTTGCGCATTCTCGCCTAAATCCGACGCTCCCTTTATTTATTTTTTTTCCCCATCATCCACCTCCCCCCCCCCCTCCCCTTCTTCTCCCAATTCGAAGAATTTTCTTACTTTCGAAACATAATTATTTATCGCATGAATAAAACATTGCGATCAGATTTTGAAACCTTTTTTTTATATCATCTGTCTTTCTTTCTCTCTCTTTTTTTTTCTTTTTCTTATTTTTTTTTTGGTTTTGACCTTTTTTCAAGGGCTTTTTAAGTGCGGGTATTGATTTTAAATTGCGGAATAAAAGTAATCGTTTAAAAAGTGTAGGCTTATGCGAAATTTGATCACGTACGATCGGACGGGAGCGGCGCCATTAATATTAACGAAAGTGCATTAATGTTTAAAGAAAACTTTAATTCTTTATGGCAACGGGGGCTGGATGATAAAGTAAAATTCCTATTGGCGCCCCACGGCAGCAACAGGCGATCTACTTTACTCTTCCTGAGCATGTTTTCGCCGTAACCACCGCCATCAAATAATTCCGCTTGCAATAGTTGCGATGGAAATTTATATTCTTACAAACGATTAGTCAATGAAATGAAATTGCAACGCCGGGGTAGAAAGGAAAATCGAATTGTTTTCCTTTTGTTTTACACGAATTTTGATATTTTACAATTATGGTACCAAATTAGTAAACTTTTTATTACATGACTTACTCAATTTAACTTTTTATTAAATATTGGTACTTTTTTCTGTAAGTGCAATGGATCATATTTTGCGTATAAACATTAATTTAGAAATAATTTGCCAATTTGGAAAACAAGTAAAATTTAAGAGCGTGATGATTGTTTGAAACAATATAAAATAATTGGCCGTAAAGATATAATCAGAACTTGTAAACTGAATGCACAACTGGGTACTCTTAGTCGTGGAGTAATTAATATTGATAGAAGATAATCAACAACTTCATAAAGAAATGATTTTATGATTAATACTTTGATGTAAATCTGATATAATAAGAAAATATGTTGTTGTAGTTTTAAATAACAAGTTAAATAGCTAATAACAAATATAATAAATAATATAAATGTGAAAAAAATTAAAGCTGGGAAAAGTAGTTTAGAATTGAAGAGACTTTTTGTTTGTATAATTTATATGCAAGGGAATGTTTATTTAAAATTGCTAAATTAAAATTCTCTTAATTAAATTGCACTGAGTAAATTATTTATGAGTGTTTATCGTAATGAAACGAATGGGATAAGTGGGCAATTCACATTTTATAACTAGTACCTATTAAGATATTAATAATAATGTTATCAATTCTTATACCGAGGAAAATTTCTTTGGAGAAATTACTATATAGTTTACAGCAAACGAGTCTTATCGAGATGATTTATTACATGATTTTACCATAATTTTGGAAAAAAGATATTAAGATTATTTCATGATATAAGATGAACTAAGCGAACTATTTCCTACAGTTATGATAAAATATATATAAATCAGCTTGATAAGTTTCGTTTGTTGTAAACTACAGTAATTTTTCATACAAATTTTTTTCTGTGTAATGATTTTTGTAAATACTGTGCTTTCGTTTAGTTTTAATTATTATTTTACATTCAATTAAATTAAAGAAAAAAAATCATACCAGTTTAATAACTTTGTAACTTAAGAAATTTAATTTAAAGAAATTATTTGATTAAGTAGGTTCTTTTAATACTCGTTTAATTTCTATATAAATAATATTTTTATCAGTCTACTAAACACCTATTAATTTTTAATGTAATATAATATGATGATTAGTAATGCGTTGAATTTATATTAATTGGTTTGTGTTATATAAGCTAATATTTGGCGATTAAATAAATAATTTAGCGATTTAATGATTATTATTTTGTAAATATGAATAGTATTAATTTGTTTGTTGGCAATTTGACAAATTCTAAGATAATTTTGATTTTCTCAGTGACTTGAAGTATCTGCATTTATTAATGTCCTAATTTGTTAACGTTATTATAATTTTCATTCGTCTAGATAATATTCAGTTTATTTGTATCAATCATTACTGAATTGATCCATGTAATAAACAAAGTTGCCATATAATGACATAATTATATTAACAATATTAATAAAATAACACTATTAACTTTCTTTAATGATTAAAATACTTCATTTTTATAAAATGTCAAAGTACTTAAATTATATTACCTGAATCTACTTTTGTTATTGTAGTCATAAGAAAAGGATTATAATTTCAGATTCTTCAAACAAAATTCTTGAGTTACATATCGAAAAAAATCGTAATGTCCGATTTTAAAATCATTTTAATATTACTTTAATATTATTTATTAAATATTTATTAAAATACATTATATGATAAACATTACATTGCATGCAATATAGAAGATTTCGTCGGTAGAATTTCGCGTCATTTTTTTTTCGTTTTATACTTTCAGTGACCGACGCAGTACAATAAAAGACAAGAGAATAAATTACACAATAAAATGTTTTTAAAAAAGAACTTCATATATTATACAAAATGTAATAAGTACTCATCATTAATCAAACTGTTAACGAAAAGTATTCTGATGGGCTTTAAAGTCCGACTACTGCGCCTTTCATAGGCGGAACCAATTGAGCACTAATGTTGTACCGAATGTATAAGCTAAACTTTCAAAATTAAAGGGCAGAAATATATAAATAATCATTTGCAACTTCTTTCATAATAAATCGTTGTTTAACTTAACCAAAATAGAAAAAAAGAAAAGACAAATCATAACAGTAAATTAATTATTTCACGTATGTATTTAACGTTTATATTTTTATTTATAAATGCAAACCGAAAATTATTATCTAATTAATTCTACAATAAAGTCTCATAAACGGAAGTGCAATAACAAAAAAAAGTGGATTGGCAAAATGTTGAAAGAATAATATTCAGCAAAGCTTTTATATGAATAATATTCAACATATTCTAATTGATAGTTTTGGGCCCAACAGGTTGCCAAAGAGGACTTTGTGCAAGAAGAATAAGAAGTATTCAAAAGATCCCATTGTCGCTAAACGGCCGAATAATTTGTAAACGTGTCAAAATGCGCGTTAAAGTAAAAAAAAAACTAAGTTGTGAACTCGATTAGACATCAAACGGATAGGTCGAATAGTAGTCCGTCACGTGTGGCGAAACCAGTTTCGTGGAGTTTGACCCGCAACCATCGACCTCTGAGGGTAACAAACAGATTTTATCTTGGGAATCGCTCTCGCGAACTACCCTCGCCAACCTTATATTGATATAACGCAAAAGAAAGTCCCTTTTGACTCATAGCTTTATTTATGGTCATGACGATCGGGCTGTAATTATGCTGCCTGTGCACCTTTCTTCTCCCTCGGACCTTTCGCTCTATTTATTTGTGCTTCGGCCGTCAATTTACAAGCAAATAATTAGGCAATTTCGATCCCTTTGCGGGTAATTCCCGATCATCCAATCATTATTTATATAAGTGAAATCAAGTTCCAGTTTGGTATCATATTTGTAAGGCTGACTATATCGTAACTGTAAGGCTGAATTTTTTTGGTTCTTTGACGTGTCTTGTTCCTTTTATTTGTTGCTTGACATCTGGCTGGAATATCATATTCTGAGTGAAATGTCATTTTCTTGTTTATTTCTATTTATATTTCTGTTTCAAATAATTGGAGCTCGTTTTAGGTCTTTGTATACAGATTTTTCTTGTCATGATCTGATTTAAAGTACGTGAAAGAAAAAATTTGGTCGCATAACTGAAGTTATTTTTAGCTAACTAAATTATTTGGTTGCAGTAATTTTTTACTGTGTAATACATAATATCAATAAATGTTACACATTTGTTTAGGTTGTATAATCAAGTAAGGTTTTTTTGGTGAAGTCTTTCACATTCTTAAGGCAATATTAAGATGATTTACCATTAGGAATTGTCAGTTTCTAGTTAAGACAAAAAATGATGTTAAGTCAGTATAACAGCAGACAGTTTTGTTGCAACAGCACCAAAATGTTTATGTTCAAACTTGTATAACTACTCTTGCTTATTTCGTTCGACTGTTGCAACCTTAATCAGATATTTAACAATTTTTACTGCTTCTTTTTTCCGTGTAATATAAAAGTATTACTTCATAATTATATCCACAGAATTTTTTTTTATAAACTTTTTCGGTTAAGATATGCTTGTAAGATATGAAATTACAATTATCATTTTCTCCATTAATTTGATTATATGAACAACTTTGGTTGGTTGAACAACGTCATGGCAACAGTCTGAGTTGTAACTAGAGAAAATATTGAGGGAACATTACATTCAGAGAAAAATACTGATACTAATTATATTATTAACTATATAAATAGTTACTTTTTATTATAAATTAAATATTTTAATTCCCATTTTTGTTTTGATGTTTCAACGCGAAATTATTATTTTAAAAGAATAAGTTTTCTTAAGTATAGTCAAAATGAAAAATTGAAAGTAAGCTAAATTGCGGAGAAATAGTAACTTATAATTGGTAACAATGATAACAAACATAAATTCCAGATGTGCTAGTCTACACTTAAAGAATAAGATTGCAAAAATATTGCAGATAAATAATCCGTTTGTAAAACGGTTATCTAATATTTATTTTTTGACAAAGATCTTAATGTTTTCTCAAGAATGATGGTTCGTTTTATATTTTACAAAAGTCACTAGTTATAACAAACGCGTCTGAATACTGTTCCAACGTGTATCGTATATACCGAAAATATATTTCAACAATCTGACAACTTATAATCTCCATTCTCCATAAGATGTATTAGTATTACATTCATATTTATTTTCTCAGTCTTGAAGTGTTTGTGTACATATTGGTTCCTAAGTACGGCGACGAGGCCGTTGCAGGGGTTCGTAAACATAACGTCGTTAAAACTGAAATCTATCATGCTCCCGATTGTTGAGTTTAATCAAACACATCGCCGTGTATATTTTAAGAACGGTAACTTCAATTTTAGACGAGCTCATGCGAGGCGGGAGAAAAATTTCAGAATATAATTTTTCATTAAATTTATTTTAATCTTCGTTAAATCTCGTTAAATTAAAAGAAAAGGGAAGGAAAACAAAAAGAAAAAGTTCAAAAGAACAAGAGAAAAGGAAAAGTTAAAAACACTAACGTTTTAGTCAGGTTTAAATATCACTGGTAACGTCGCACACAACAATCAAAGAAACGAGCGTTTCATTGGAAGTAATAATTGTTGAATTCCGGGAAGACCCGCAGGCCGGGCCGTAAAATCTTTGAAAGCCTTGAATGGGAAGGGAGGAAAAATGAAAAGCGGGCCTGGTTGAGAAGTGAGTAACCCAAATTTTCGGCCTATTACCCGAGCCTTTCGTGTGAGAACGCCAGGGAGTTTTAGATGACATTTGGCGACGAGTCGGGCAGCCATGGGGTTTTGCATTTTGAAGGACATTTGTTGCCACTGCGGTCTGGTTCCGGTGGTTGGGTCGCGTTACAGGGCTCGTATACCCGAGCAAAAATTTGGCCATTTTTCCTCCAACCCTTCATAGACACTGGCGCAGTTTCACCCGGGTATAACTGGATGAAATTTTCTAACTGAGCACTGGTTACTATCTGGTCTACCAGAAACTATTAATATTACACCAACAACCAGTATCTCACCAATTATCTACTACTTGCATCATGGAACACAGCCTTAAACATCTAATTACTTTCCCGACCAGATTTCGGGTAAAAGAAAACAAAAAAAAAAAGGAGAAAAATCCTACCAAAATTGAAGTCTAGGCAAATTTTCACCGGATCAGTTTTGGGAATAAGGGGGGGGGGGGGTTATAGCGCGGGATTGGAAGCGGGAATGCCGCGTTAACCTTGCGAGCAATGCGCGCCTGGCCAGAAAAAGGAGCGCTTAAGAAAAAGAAGCGCGCGTTTTGGCGAACGTCGAAGAGCCGAGACTGAGGCCAGGCCGAAGAGCGAAGGAAGGGCCGTTCCCCTGGCCGCCCGCCTTACAATGCGGTCTGATTTATGGCCCTGCGCACATACATAGAGTTACACACGATATCATAATACCATTAATTCTTCGTCAAATTCCCCGCTGACTGAATCATACTGGCCGCACAGTAAATCACGTGACGACTAATGTGAGCACGACTGATGCGCGTTGTCTTATCTGTTTGGGGCCGCGGGGGCAGGTGGCCGCGCAATCGGCAAGGTCCCGGGGTTTGGCCGGCTCCTCTTTCTTTTTTCTTTCTTTCTTTTTTTTCGTTCTTTTTTCGGCCGCCTCGGCGCTTTGTCGCGACGCTTTCTCCTCGGCTTTTATCGCGGCTTCATCGAACTGTCACGGGCTCCCGCGGAAACCGCACAAAGCCGACTCTATTAGAAGTCTATTTCATTTGAGCAACCGTGGGGGTACGGCGTCGATTCCGCATTGTGCACGGGGGGGACTTCATGATTAATGGCGTCTTCGCGCACTTATGCTTAATTGTCGAAGTTGACGTTATTTATTTTCAATGGACTTTTTCGACGGTCCGAATGATGGAAATAACGTGAAAAACTGCCCGCCCGGTTCGCCATTATTCATGCTCCCGGTCTCGATCGGGCCGTTTTAATTAACTATCCGCGAGTACTTGAAATGCAATTCGCTCGTGTAACGGAATTTTAATCAAATTGAATCTAACGTGGGGGAATTAATTTGAGTCCTTTTTTGCGCGCCCCCGCGCGACGTTGATATTTATGCATTAGAATATTATGGGAGTATAAGTAATAAGGCCGGTTCTCCCGAATGTCCCGCGCCCAGTTCTCATCATTAATTCTTTATTTCTTTTTTCTTTTTCGTTCTTGTTTACGTTTCTTTGTTTTTTGTTGTTGCTTTACGGGAGTGACAAAAAGTTGCCCTAGATACGACGCGACAATTCACTCAACGTTCGCGTTTGTTATCGGTACGTTACAATGAGTGTATAAATTAAATGTGGGAACACGAATGATAACGTGTTTTAATTGCAGTCTGACAATTTTTCATGTTAAAAATTCCTTCCATATTATCGGGGTATGCAAGTTAATTTGTCGCTTTCGTTGTAAGATAATTTATGTCATTGCTTTTGCAGGGTAAGTTTTGTTTTGCTCCTTTGTTCTAAGTGTTTTTCATCAGTATTGCAATTTGTATTAAAAATAAGCAGTGGTAGTTGAATAAATTGTTTTGGTTATCGAACACTTTATAACGCGTATTTATTTATTGTAAATTTGCATATGAATGAGAACGAATGGTGGAATTGATTGGTACTGGTTGCGTTCGTACAAGTAATATAAGTAATTGCTTATATTTTTGTTTTGTGCGCAATTTTTTGTGTTAGTTCATATTATTATTTCATAATACAAAATTTTAATATTGAATTTTATGTAGTAATAAAAATATGTTTGAAAAACATATCTCTTAATATAATTTCAATATTTTTCCTCAATTTTATTTTATTTTAATGCACTTATATGTGCATGATGAAATGAAACAAATTGAGGTTTTTTTTGTAATAATCAGAAATTCATTAAGATAAGATTGATTATAAAATAATATGAAATATTTTAAGTTCGAAATTACATTTCTTTTCAACTTTGGTATCACAAATCTGTACCAACAAAATTATATGTAGAAAAAAAAAATTGGTACAGCATCTGCTATATTTTGTAGCAGCGACGATGTAGAAAACTTTTATGTGGATCATTTGTAAACTAACTTTAAAGTAATAACAGGTTTAAATTAAAATTTGTGAAAAATCTATTGTTATTGTAATAGATATTGTAATTATTATTTATGATTATGATAATGACAATATTTTACATCATCGTTGCCATAAAAACTAGAATTTGTTGCATTAATTATTTTCTGCCTTGTGTATACTTTGACTATAAATACTAAAGTAAACGTAAAGCTATCAAATCCTAAAGAAGTATTCATTTTAATGCAGTTTATTTGAAGTAATAATGTGGCTAACATTGTGAAATCGTGCTAACCATTTAGATCTTTATACCTTTCTACGTGAAGCTAGTAATACAGGTAAAGCGTTAAAATTATCATTTCTGAACCATCTTTCTCTGCTATTGGTTTGCAAGAGGAAGACATTTTCTTGATTAGACGTTGCAAAAGTATGAAGCATAAATGAGTAGTAATATAAAGCAGAAAATGGCTGAAAAATTAGCGAGTCATAATCAAAATGAATGGCTCTTGTAAATGGCTAGTATTATCTAAAAGGCATATTATTATTTGGATAATTAAAATTTTTTATCTGATGCCTTCCGCGTTATAAGAACTTTGTATATGGAATAAAAATATTGCGTATATACTTTATAATAAATTGTTTAATATATATAACACGAGATAAGAGAAATTTAAATGTGTTTTTTATCAATTTACACTGTTAAAAATAAATATTGATGTATAATATTTTAACTTGATAAATTATAATAAAGTAATACTTTATTTTTATTATTTAAATCAATTAAATTAATGTTTCTATCTGTAAATTAATCATTATTTCTCTTATTACTTTTTATTATTTATTAAAATAAACTCAATTTAAAAACAAATTATTAAGTTTTACATATGAGTATAAGAAACTTTAACAGACAAAGTTTGTTATATTCAAATAAAAAATAATTTAAATGAATTTTCCACGTAATAATTTACTGTTTCTTATCATCGAATCGTTGAAATTCTAACGTTAAATACTTTTGTTTATAACCAATGCTTGCAAGTAAAATACATCATAATGTTTTACTAGACTTCTAGTACTTTCTGTCGACAAAATATTTTTAAATACAATTCTATAGAATATCAGTAAAAATAATCAGTAATAAAAAAAAATAAAATAGAAAATCAGCAAAAAAATACGAAACATTATTTCTTCTCCTAACACTAATCTCATTTTGGTCTCTCCAATGTCACAAACGACAAAGATCCCGAGATCCAACAGCCGTTTCGCGACGAAAAATATACCGATCGCTAGACCAATAACTTTTTCTCAAAGTCAAACATCTTACAAAGCATGTAATTATAATGGGCATTTCTTCGCCCCCCTTTGATCGTCGCCTCCTCGAGAACTAGTGCCGCCCATTGATAAATCTATTCGACACGGTAAAGTACACGGAATGGCTATCTACTCACTTTGTCCAATATGAACCCTCTTCATCCACGGATAAATCTGCGGTTGGTTTCCGCCGGAATTGTTGGCTTTATTTGACGAGTTATTTCCTGTGCTGGACGTGCTCGACGTGGATGATGCCGGCGAGGATGCGGACGAGGCGTTGGTGAGCGTGGAATTGCCCTCGACGACCCGGGAACTTCCACTGGGTGGCGAGGACGCGGAAGCCACGGCGGACGACCTGCAGGAGCTGGCCCCGGGCGGCGAGGTCAGGCCGGAGGCCGCTTTGGCGGTGGCCGATGGCCCCAGAGGGGTCGGGCTGTTTCTCGACGTGGACGTGGTGAGATCTTGGGGCGAGGCCACGCTCGTGGATGAGGTCGAGTCGGCGTATTTACAGGTGGAGGTGGAGGGCACCGCGGGGGTTACGGCCGCCTGGAGCAGCGGCGTGGTCGGGTCCGGGTGCAGCGCCTGCTGCTGGTGATGTTGGTGGTGCTGGGTGGTTTGGTGCATGGCGTGCTGCTGGGACGTGGCCGTGGCGCTGAGCCGCGGCTGGGGCTGCAGCTGCGTGTAATCTATCATGCCGCTTGGGGCCGTGTGCTGCATCCCGGAGGCCGGGGTGGCGTAGGGATGCTGGGGATAGTGCTGCTGCGGGGAGTAGCACGGGTTCGGGTAGCCGCTGGCCGTCGCGCCAGGGTTGTAGTAGTCTCCGGCCGCGGGCGAGGCCGCGGGCAGCGGTTCCCCCGGGGAGTTGGGCGTGGGTCGGGGCTGCTGCTGGGCCTGGGGCTGCTGGCCCCCGTAACACGCGGCCAAGGAATTGACGAATTGGTACGAGCTCATGTTGACTCCGAAATTGGCGTGGCACTCATTCACCTATTATTCACTGAACGGAAAATCGAGTGGCGGCCTGGTTTAACTCGGCATCATTGTCAGGGCACCGAACATCCGCGTCTCATGTCGAGAACATATCGCGGTGCCGGCACGAGAGTGTTTATGAGCGAGGGTCGGGGGGGCCCGGGACTAATGGAGTGGCAGGTCGAAGGAGTCAACTTGCTTTACGATTGCCACGTGGGGCCGAGGGTTATAAAACTGTCTTCTGCTGTTTTACGAGCTCACGCGGTTAGCCACTACGTTGTGAAGCCGCTCCATTCGGCACCGATACCACCGGCTCGCTATCACCCGAAGAACGATCATTCGCTGTTACTCATCGGCACAAAGCAATTAATAAAATAACATCCGCCAGTGGGCACAAACACAATAGCACTCCTTTGTCGTAGCCGGGTTGAGGTGTATCGCCGGGGTAAAGTGTAAGAATGGCCGGTGATGGTAACCGGTGTGTACGCGAAGATAGGTGATATCGGACTGAAACTCGCGATCCTCGAGGCCGGTGCGGTAGCTGTCACGTGCCCGCGCTGCGTGTCAGGAGCGCCGACCAATCCCCGTCGTTCGTCAAACCTTGATTGGTCTCTCTCGGAGCTGCGGTGGATTCTTCAGCCCCGTTCCTCTGCTTTGGTCGGTGCTGCTGCTGTTGCAACCCGACGTGACAAGAGCTAAGAGGGGTGCTTCGGAGAGGGGATTAATGGAGAGATATTCGGAAGCACGCCGGCGGGGAGGGGATTTCTTCTTCTCTCTAACCTCGTCGACGACACCGGCGAGCGGTACTCCACCGGGGTTTCCTCGCGCACGCGCCCCCCCTTTTTCTCCCCCCGGATCGCCCCCTCCCCCCTCCCCCGCCTCTTACCCTTTAAATGCCTCGGCAAGGACAGGTGGGGGACTTTGGAGAACGCCGTTTTCCGCGTTTCGCGAAAGCGACCGCCGCCAGGCCGCGCGGCGGCGGGGCCCTCCTTTCCTCGCGCGCGCGCCGCTGCTTGAGCCTTCCCGTGGGCTCTCGATTTTGTGGCCCCCTTTTTACGCCGGCCGGAACCGCGCGAGAAAGAAGCCTCCGCCGAAGAGGAGGAAGAAAAGATGCGCATAAGTCAGCACCGCGGCCGCAGCTGACAGTTTTATGAGAGTTTGATAGCCTTGGTCGCCCTCTCCTTCCATCTGTTCCTCTCTCTATTCTATTGCTTCTTCACATAAGGGACGGATAGACGCGGATCCCGAGGCGAGCCGAGCGAGACGGCATGAATAACAGACACGCGCACCAAGCACCGTACTCTTTATTGTCCCATAAATTCAAACCTGTTGCCTAGACTCGGGAGGGAGATACGGATGGCATACGCGAACGAGAGAGATGGACGGCCGTGGGCCGGGAGGTGGGGGAGGGGGGCGGGGGGTACCGTCGGCGGCTCGCGACAACAAATGCTACGATTTGGTGGTGCGATTGCCCGCCGATCGTTGGCTCGCCATTGGGCCGATTGACGTTAGTTTCGTTTGGCATTCGTCGCGACACCAAGCGCAACTCGTAACTCACTGAACGGACTCGAACCTTCGGGCCGCGGCAACGGGCGGCTCGCGTCACAAGCGCGTGGTGACGTAGCGGCCCGATCTAAGGGGGATACCAGTCCGAGGAGGCGGAGCTCTCTCGGCGCTCTACATCGGACCCGCTCCCTACACGCTCGACGTGCAATTCCGACGATTCACCACCGGGGCCGATCTATCGAGCGATCCTTCGGCGTGCCCTGCAAACTGGTCATTTTAAATCATCCACCGAAATTAGCTCGGCATTGTCCTCCCCGTCTCATTGGGGGCCCCCGCTCGCCGGGCCGATTAGCGGAGTCACTTTCACTTTTGTCCCATTGGAGTGCGCAAATATCGCCGTTGCATATTTACGACCGGCGGGTCCAAGCGGGGACCAACTCTCGTGACATTTTCAAGCTGCGACTTAGTGCGACGGTTGCTCACCAGATGTGGCGCGAGTGGCCGTTCCTGTTGAATTGAACCGCGCGCCCGCCTTCGGCCGTCCCCTTCTACTCTTTTTCCCCCCCTACCAGCGTAAAATTTACCCCCACCGGCGGGCGCAAAAGTGGCTATCTTTTTCTCAGCGGACGGACGGCGCGGTACCCGCGTGTGCTACGCACGGCCGGGGATTGCCCCTTCCCAGATAACTGACACTTCGAAGTTTCTTCCACCTTACGCTACTTCTATACTCGTTCTTTGGCATTCAACTCCGCGCGCTCACCGGCGACCCCACGAAATCCAACGCTGCGCTTTCAGCCGCGCACTCTGGCGCGCGTTAAATGCTCCGCGATCAATTATTTCTTGCGCGTTGTCGGCCCCTTTGCCGCGCTCGACTCCAAATCATTACTTCCTAATGAAATAATCCCTCAGCTGAAATGATTATTGAGTTGTAATCACATGGAAGTCATTTTCACCTTTTTCACTTAATTATGTTTCGTGTATTTTTCGTCGCGGCCAGTTTAAATAGGTGTTGGGTTCTACGTGTCGGGCGAGGAATTAATTAAAGGTGGAAGAGAAAGGGGGGGGGGGGAGGGAACTTTTGAGCGTTGATTTAGTTTTTGTTAATAACATTCAATGCTGCACTGGGGAAAAAGTAACATGGTTAATTTTTGTGATTACTAAAGTTCTGGTTGAATTAACCATATTATGGTTATTTTAACTAAAAATCAGGTAACTGGAACTAAAATTGTATAGTATTCATGAAAATTAACTGTGCGTATAGTTACTTTTACGATATTTTTTTCTCAGTGTGCTTTGCATTGGTGACTGGGATTTGTTTAATATTTGAAGCGAGAAGACGTTTATATTTGAGCAATAAATTTATTTTTATGTATACAATCAGTTGTTCCTGAAAAAATGGGTTGAAGAGAATAAAATTTTCTATGCCCGTTCAGAAGAAAGGCAGTAGCGGATTATAGCCCAAAGCAATAACGAGCTATTATTGTTCTGGACGTATTCTGGACCTAGGGCAATAATTGATCACTCATAGTCTGATAAAAAAATAACATAGGTAACTGTACTTCCAGTTTATTTATTACATAAAGTATCACTAGGGTGGAAAATTGAGGATTATGGACGATTTATTTGAAGTCTGAGTTGAAAGGGTGAATGCCTGTCTAGTAGAAAGAAAGTTATCGATTGTTGTCCAAGTTTATAATGGGTAACTATTATGCATAACATTATAATATTATTGTCATAGGACTTGTTAATCCATTGAGAGGATAATCTCGAACTAGAATGTATACTATAGTGATATAACAGTATAATTGCTTAGACATAATGAGACATAATAAGTCAAACAAAGTTTATTTTCAGTTTTGTTAAATTGTAGAACATTTGTTTTTACGATATCAGCAGTTAAAATCTAAACTTGAGCATGCGTTAATGAAACTTAGAATACACGATATTAAAACAGGAATAAGATCAGAGTTCCTAAAATAAAATGTTTGTTTCATTCTAGGACTTAAAACCTTTGTCTCGTACATTTTAAATTTATTGTAATTCTACTGTGACGCATTTGTAGTATATAAACTTCCATTAAAAATTAACATTTAAGTATTTGACAATTAACATTTTAATATAAATATTTTATTTACTTCTTTTTTAATAGGTAAATTAATAATAAAAATTGTAAAAGTGAACAATAGTGAGATCAACAGTGACCGAGTGATTAATAATAAAAACATTCGCATTTTTAGTATATTCTCAATTCGGAATTAAACTATTCAATTATCGTACGACTTTTTTCTCGATATAGTAAATTTAACTTGTCGAAGTAAGTAACTCTATTCGGAAGATATTTGTCAAGAACACAAGTATACCCGGTTATAGGGGCGAAATTACAAATAATCTACTAACTATTACCTTGCTTAACTTAACATTAATGGTGAGATTCAGGTAGATAGATATGACGACATTACGATCGTATAATCGGTTCATTTAAAGAAGCCCTAAAGGGAGACGACTAGGTGCTTATTCTAACAGCTTTAGTAACATATCTAATAAGATATTGTACGTAGATCTCATATTATTTTACATGTGAAGAATAAATACATTTTTAACATATATATTTTATTATGATATTTTAGCTAGGCCTGTCAAATGTTCGAACAGTTCAGATGGAACTGATATTGACCATATGTGGAACATATATGAAATTGATATCTATGGAGCATTATTAAAACAAATATGGATCATATATGGAAGAGATATGGAAAATATATGGAACATTTATAATTTATAAATAATATTTGTATGTATAAGTAATTAGTTATTTATATATTAATGTTCGAACAGTTTGAACGTGTTCGATAATTGACAGGTCTAATTTTAGCATGATAATTTAATGTAGTATTATATCGCAAATTCAGGAATTAGTACTATTTGTTTGTAAAGATAATTGGCATGCCAAATTAGATGTACAGAATGAAATTTGAAGCAAGTTTAACATAAGTTGAACTGGACTTGTGAGAACATTTTTTAAAAAGTCCGAAACAATTTAGGGTACTACTTTTTGTCAAATCAGAGAATAATATGGTCTACACGAAGAAAAATGATTCAGAAAAATAGCTAAGATTGTTAGTAAATTGGGTCCATACTTGTCCAAACTATCAATATTCGGGGGTATTTATTTCACAATTTAGGGTAAAATTAAGTACAATTTGTTTGGTTGAAAATGATATCAAGTTATTCGACTTTATTGACTACTGTTTTATTACAATTTAAAGACTATTAGCGCGTGAAATCTGTAACTTTAAACTTACGACCAGCGCGTTCACACTTATCGCGTGCAATAAAGTAACGCCGGTCTTTGCACTTGCAGCGACGATTTCTTTTATTACAAATCACAAAGACGTCTCCACTTCGTTTCAACGTGGACGCGACTTATCCTTTTACGGAGGATGAATGTTCTCTTTAAGTCAATCGGTTTTTACTTTAATCGAGTTTGAATTTGGGAGAACAAAGTCATCACGTCAGACCGTCTGACAATCTCGTTGATGCCACATAACCGGACTTGTTTGGACGCAAGAAATCGCATGATTAGGCCGAACGATCTTTTACGATCCTCGCATTGGGCTACGTGTCAGTCTTTGCCGCGGCTGCATTGGAATTTCTAATAAAGCCGTCGCAGCTGCAAAAAACGTATCGAGACCTCCATGAATCACGTGTCCCGGCAAAGCGAGCCGCGGAGACACGTGTATCTGTTTTATTCCCCCGATTCAAGGAATATAGTTTATGCATCTTTCCACCTTCTTGTAGCGCCAACCTCCCCGTGTGAAGTGTACGAAAGTAGCCTTTTAGAAGACTCCCATTTAGGCATCATTAATGCCGTTTCATTACAATTTTTATTCCATTCCCGGGGCCATTTCTCTTTTACGTATCTTGCCTTCCTTTCTTGCTTTCATTTTAACTGCACTTTTAACTGCAATAATATCCTGATGGAAATTTATTAGTGATTGTTAGTATATTTAATAATAACTCTGGGATATGTGTGCATTTATAGTGTTATTTATAATGTTATATAAAAAATTTAGAAACTTTTAGGAAAATATTTAAAATAAATGTTGTTAGCAAGGAATAGCTCTTACTATTGTGAGGTAACGAGTTCTAATTCTTTGTTACTGATATTTTTTAGTACTGTAAGTGCAAACAAATCACCGAATTATTATAACTTATTCACGTAATGATAGTAAAATAATTTTCCTTCGTATACAATTGCAAGAATGCAAGAAGAGTGTTCATTTTCATTCAAGTTAAACGTTTTTTTAGGTCTAGTGAATTTAAGGAATTACAGGAATGAGTAATAGATGAGCGATATGTAATCTTAAAGCAATAAAACTGTTCATTCATCTATCTTCTTTTCATTCATTGTTTCTTATACGCATCCATATTGACTTATAAGGAACGCTGCGTGCATCATTTATACTTTTACTTTTTATAATCATATTTCCTTCGCTAGAAGCAAGTAGTTGAATACACAGTTATATAAATATTTTAATTATATATATAATTAAGAAGTTAAAAGATAATTTATTTTTCAATTGTACATAAAACATAAATTAAACATATATTGACACTTCTTATAATTCATATATTGAATTTTGAAATGAATATTTAATAATAACGTGCAATTTTCTTGTTAAAATAAGTTTGAGGAATATATAATATTTAGATATAATTGTTTAACGTTTTTTTTAGGAAAAATTTCTACAATTTTCAACAAATAATCTTTATCCAGCTAATTTACATACACTGAGAAAAAGAATATTTTAATTTTTCGTATATAGTTAGGAAACTGAGACTATACGGAAAGTATAAGAAAATTTCAAATAAAATGTATGAAAGCTTAGCATTAAGTATGCGAAAGGAAACATAATTATATAAAGTAATGTAATATATGTGCTAAGTTTTCATATATTTAATTTGAAAATTTCTTATACACTGCATATAGTTTCATTTTCCTATTTATATACGAAAATTTAACATATTT
>JABFPN010000828.1:0-37513 GCA_022817305.1 Leptoteleia sp. ZL-2020
CAAACACAAAAAGGAAGGCCTGAAGTTGTTTCAATTCATATAATAGGTTAGAGTGGTGGTAATGTCAGGAGTCTCATTTTCCTCTCCTACAGCCCCGAAAGTGTGACTCCTCACAGGTTTGACTGTAGTTGTTTATTTTTTCACTTTACTTCTTTTCTAAATAATTCCTTAACTTCATAGTTCTCTATTAATTTTGTACATTTTTCTACTGAATTTTATATAATAAAATTTTGTTGGACGAATGCGTGTAAAATTTACTAAAAATTTGCAACAATGAAGAATAACTTTGAATTCCGGTTTGCCTCGTTGTAAATTTACGTCACTCTTAAATTTAAAATTGTATGAAACATTCTTCTTCATCGGGGGATAAAAATGCTCGCAAAACGACATCCGTTCCCGTTTTAATTTTATTCCCGTTTATTGCGGCTTTATGAGTTCTATATTTTATCATTTGCTGATTATTATATTTCATATAATTGTTAACTTTAGAATAACGCGACAAAGTTGAAAAAACATGTGAAATTGAAATGGAAATTATTTTGTTAATAATAAAATTCAATTCTGAAATGGTCTCAACAATTTTAAAAACGGTATAATTTTTAACGCTTAAAATGAACTTGTACTATAAATTTGAAATAGACGATATTTAATCTCTCTCGTTTTACGTGTAAAAGACATACCGTCAGTTTATGATGCAGCAAAAAAAAGTAATATAAAAAACTAAAAACGAATTTCCCTCGTATTTAATAAACTTCGAAAATTATGATTTCATGCATTTTAGCTTCAATATCTACAAGTTTTAAATTTATTCTTAGCCCCCAGGTAAATCTGTTTTTGCTGTCTTCTTCTAAACATAAATAACGTAAGAGTTTCTATACTCTAGAAAAATTCAATGCGCTGGATAATTATAAACATACTTTGCACGAGAAATTACCCATGTAGAAAAAGATGTCGTTTGCCGTCGATCGGCTAACGATCGGTATGAAACACCAAATGAGCATGGGCCGTCATCGGCTATCCATCGGGCCGTTGATGTGCCGATCAACAGCTAAAGACGATCGGCCGATGATCGGCACGTCAATGGCCCGATGGATAGCCGATGACGGCCCATGCACATTTGGTGTTTCATGCCGATCAACGGCACCAAGCTTGGGCCATGCTTGGCCCGATCGTTTTTTTCTACATGGGACACCATAAAATATATTGTGCAAGGGTAAATGCGTTAATAATTAAAATTTATAAAAAGGATTCAACTTTATTTTGCCACAAGTTAACAAAAATTATACGAACAATAAAATTAGTATTTGAAAAGTATCCTATCACAAATGTTTAAGTTTTTATCTTTAAAAAAACACGATTCTATAAATATTCGTAAAATATTTTATTTATAAAATAAATATTCTTAATAAAAGTATTTATATTACTTAAGTACTTTAACGTGAGAAAAATCAAAAGTAAATTATAGTCGTAATTTTAATAGAATTAACAAGAATCTCAAAGTAAGTTTTCTCCCTCGTCAAAGAATTTTTGTTTAAAAGGCATCATTAGAACGTTGCAAGATTATGTCAGATTCACAGAAGACATTCTGCAGTGTCATGTGATTTTTGCGAAGCGCATTTTCAACGTTTCAGTTTTGAAAGCTTCACCCCGATAGAATGGACATCACTTGAGTTGTCGGGTCATTTATCACAACGAGCAAAGAAAACTCGCGTCTCTGTATGACGAGTCTTGTTTCATATTTCATTTCTCATCCTTCTTTCCAGGATCGCGTCGCACTTATTCCCACTTTACCTCTCCCGCCGCACCGTCAGAACTACAACGTTATTTCATTCTTGCGACTACAGTAACAGCTCAAAATTCTCACGGGACTCGCGACAAAAATCGCAAGACGTGTAATTTGACGCAAAAGTAGTGTATTGTATTGTAAATGAACGAGGTGGAAAAGTACAAAAATCAAACCCAGTTTTCCTTTCACCGATTCAAATCAGATTATACTTACTTCTTCATTATACTTCAATTCTGTGGTCGTGAATATCCATTTATGAAATTATAAATAGCTTTCAATGATTTGCTCTTCTGAATAAAAAGCAAATACTAAAGACAGAAAAAAATGTGCAGAATATGACTTTTATTTCGTAAAAGATATACTCGAAGTAACATTTTGAAGGTGATTTCTATCAAGTATTTCAAAATTAAAATTATACTAAGTATAATTTGATATTTCATAAGTAAAAAAGCTCTCACAGAGTACGGTTTCTATTCCATCTATTGATTCTATCCCATTATTTTTTCCCGTGTGCACTTCTGTTCTTTATAATTTTACTTATTAATTAATATTTCGTTTCAAATAATACTTTGTCAAATTTTCCTTAATGGTAAATTTCGCAACAATCATTTCGGTGCAAGTTTCTTTGATTAAATATTTCATATATATGAGATGCAGACCTGATCTGCATTTTCATTCAATACTATGAATTTCATCAGATCTCATGAATTTTCTTGTGCTGACTGACCTCGCGTCAAAAATAATAGAATCAGTAAACTGAAGTACGTGACCTGTCCACGAAAAACTTCTTAACGCTGTATCGGCAAACTTATCTTTATTCACCCGCGACAACATATGCCGGGGAGCAAGTTGCTTAAATTTAGTTTATACATTTTAATCCAATAAAACAATCTTCGCGCTGTTTGACAATATGTGAAAGATATTACAGCAAGGATGCACTTTTTTACGACTCTGAATAAAGTGCAAGATAAATAAATGCGGAAAAGAAGACGAAAAAAAAGATTTAATAATGCACGTCGTAAATTCTGACAGTGAAAAATGTTTCTTGCGAAACACCGTTTTAATAGTAAAATACTTGAGTTATTTATGCCAGTCCGTTAACGTATCATGCATATTCATCACGCAAAGACTTATATTTAGGGCTGGGCGAAGCACGAAAAAAGGATCAAAATGTTAAAAGTAAAATTTTAAATCCACTTTCGTAGTATGTGCGTCTCGTATTCGAGATGAAGAGTAAAAATCGGATGTTTGTCAAAAGTTTACAACCTATAGTTCATTTAAATCACGCGAAAACTTTCGATTCCGAAGTTACTTATATTTTATGTCGAAATTTCGAGAAGCTGAGGTCAAACTTTCGTCAAACTTATCGCGCTATACTTTATATTAGAATGATATTGGGTTTCAAATGTTCGTATCATCAAAAATATGTCTTCAGTACAACTTGCGCGGATCATATATCGCACGTGCAGAGCGAACAAATTTTCTTTATATTACACGAGAGTATATATTTTATCCGAATATTTGTTTTATATACTTGAAATTTTTTAGAATACTATAAAAATATTAGAATAATCCATAATTGAATTAATTAAGAGAAATATAAATGTGATTTTGTGGGTTATTTAAAGTATACTGCAGATTTATGTGACAGGTTGAATTTAATATTTTGTTTAAAAGTAAAATAATAAATATTTATAAACTAATAGTATATATATAGAAAGTCGAAAAAAGAACTTAATATTTATTTAAACTTTTTTATACAAATACATGTACAAAATATATTTTTCTATTTACTATTGGCAGGAATAAAAATGAGGTTCCATTTTAAAAACATTACTTCGTTAAAGACTCCCTGTTGTAGATGTAATTGTTTGCTAAAATAAATGGTCGTGTCAAGATTTTTTTTTGAACTTAAACGTGTATCATAGGTAACATATAAATGATATGTTACCTCCTATTACCTTTATGTTACCTATCTGCTACTTTTAGTTAAGGAACAAATTGTCATGTTATCAAAAATGCAGTGTATTAAATAATTATAATACTACATAATAAGAAAATTTCATACATTGTAAGATTAAATATTATTTTTTCCTTTGTTTTGTGTAGCAATATTAGCATTTTGAATATTCTTTTTCAACTGTGAAGTTCATTTTTCTTCGTGCGCATTTATCAAGATTACCTCTGATTTGTCACATAAGATCATAAAATTATATGGAAGATTTGAAATGTCATGTTCAGCTGTAAAATCTGACGCATTATTTTTCGAAAAAATTGCAAATAAAATGAAATACGTGAAAAGAGACAAGAATTGTAATAATAATTTAACAACATTCTGAATATATTGTTGACTATTTTCATCGCTGCAAATATTTAAATAAATTTTTTAATATTATATTTTTAGTCACACTATTAAAGTATTATTATTCATATTTTATTACTATAAGAAATATTTATTAACATTGTTAAGCAATTAAATAATATTATATAAATATTAACAAAAAGTTGTTTATTTTAAATAGTAAAATTTTATGTAATATGTCTCTCAGTGTACATAATCTTAAACGACTTTTATATTAATCTAATGAATGGTTTGGTCTTTTGGCGTATATTCTCCTGAGGATTCAGTCTAGGGAACTTAACAACTCAAGTTTAGATGAATATTGTATGACTGCACATAGGAATTTAGTCAGGCAACATAAGTTTGATCAAGTTATTAATCTTGGAAAGAAGCCTTTAAATATTTATTACATTATTCACTTCTAAGGGAAAGAAGTAGAAACAAGCAAAGTAATAAATAAATATATACAATACTCGAAGGGAAATGGATTAAAATAAGCACCAGATAATCCTTACGAAAGAATATGCTTGTATAATAAATTAGCTTTTCAGAAATTTTTTATTTACGTACGAACTCACTTTTTTATAGCAATCCATCATTAGTTTACTGAAATTAATGGTAAATTTGTCTAAACTTTAAGGAAATTTTAAAATATCAGTGATAAATTATCATTAAATTCACTTTAATTAATCCTATATAATCGTTGGTGTAATCCAGCGATTATTACCACTTTTTTCTTCCCCACATAATTTCATTTTAATTACAGTTTTCATTTCTCCATAACTATTGATTATTGATTAATTTCATACAGTGTTTGTTCATTACAGACGCATGCTAAATCGCATGTAATACAATTCATAATTGAGTTGACATAATTCTCGTGTCTTTCGGTATACATAGGATACGAATAATTTGATACACAAGAATGCTATTAAAATAAAGTTATACTTAGTTAAATTTCATCGTTCTGTACTATTGCTACAGTCCAAATACGAACAATAAATTATGGCGCTGCAATAATTAAATTTCCCGTCATTATGATTTATCATTAAATTTTTATCATAGCCGAAGTAAAACAGTTCAAAGTTAAGGTCGAGTTTATGAAATTGCTACTATAGAGTTTCGGGCAACTTCAGAGTTTAGTAGTAACTGGGTAATTTCCATAATAACCGGCAAGGAATAACAGTTATTTTAGAAAACTATGACACTATGAAGTTATTGTCAACATTAATGTGTTTATTATCGTAATAAAATTTTATTACAATTTCCGCGGATAATTTTCAATGGTAACGTATGAACGAATTTCTTTCATCCCCTCGTTTAGCGTTTGTTTCGTACAATATTTCCGTAATTCATTTACTAACTGCCCAAATTAAATGCTAATAATATTAACATTTCGTTCTTTCAACTTAATAATGTTAATAATTATGAAAATACATATTATCATACAACTGTAATATCGCTTGTTACAAAATATTGAAATCCAAAAACCAAATTTATGTCAAAAAAGCACACTCACTGATTAATTAATGAATATAACTTATTTCTGAAGTGAAGTTATAAATGAATTGGAAAAAAAATCTTTATGCGTATTTGATTATACGCATCATAATTTCAATATCATATGTCCAAATGACAGCATAAATCCCCGCCTTTATTTCTAACGATAATATAATTTGACAAAATATGGGATTAATTTAATCGAGTATCGATTTCAATTGAATCGAAAGTAGCCGTAGGGGGGGAAAAAAGCGTCTAACTGTAACAACGTATCGTTAACGACAAAACATTCCTGGCGCGTATTTGCGGCCTGGCATTTGAAATACACAAAAGGGCTCACTCTTGCATCAAAGTCGATATTTTGAGTCACGTCCTCGGAAATATTTCAAGTGGCGAACCAGCGCGATTCAGCGAAAGAGTTTGCTCTCCCATAAATCTATCGGCATTGCAACGAAGCGCACGCCCCCGCGCCTCCGTACAAATGGGATAACAAGCCGTGGGTTCTGCCAAACATGGCTGATTGTGTGTATACCGAGCTTCGCATCGAGAATGACGTTGCGACCGAACGCAAAACCTCGCTCAACCGTACAATCATGCCGATCTGCGGATTATTTGTACGCGTACCCTTTCGCCGCGAAAAAGCTGCATTATCAATTATCCTATCGAGATGCATAATGCACGTCGTTTAATTAAAGGGCACCAAAGCGTCAGCTGCCGTAACGACCGCGCACTATGCCGCTATACGCTTTTATGGCGTCATTTGCAGAACGCAATTCAGTTTAAAATGATAACACCATTTTTAGACCAATCCCATCCGGTACATTCCTTGCGACGCCAAATTCCCTACTCGTGTTATCGCGCGAATTGGGTCTTTGCGTGAACAATTACGTCGTAATAGTAACTTGACATTTTTTTTTCTGCGAGGTTAGTCAAAGACATTGAAATTGAAGTAAAAATTATATGAACATATTGTTTCAAGATTCCTAGAACCGCGTTAGGATAAAATATGCTTTCCATTTTATAACTTAAAATTATAAAAGTTAGATATTTTTCCATTCTTTTTAATTTCTCCTGGTTTTTCTGGAAATTTATAATTGTTCGCGCTTTGAGGATCACACGAAAATAGACCTTTAAAATTTTTAATATATATTTGAAGAGATCCATTCTTAGTCTTGTCAAATAATGACGTGAAAAATGAATATATTTTTAGTAAGTGATAATATTTTATGACAATTTTATAACGGTTTCTATCGTTAATATTGAATGATTTATATTAATTATAAAATGATTGTCATAAATAATAAAAACACTTTAAATGGACATTTAATAAAAGAGACCAAAATAAATTTCAAAGCATATTCTTCATGCAACAACCCAATTGTGAACAACGTTGTAGATTCTAAACGTGAGTCTGTATTCGTTCTATCGAATTTTTGCATTTGATGACATTTTCAGCGCTTTTGTCCCTCGACTTTTTGTCGATACGAAATTACTTAATCGGATTCCCGAGAATGTATCGGAAAGACAAAGATTTATTTGTTATAAAAGGTATTTGCGATATGGCGACAGTGTAAATTGTGAGAAATATATTTTGATAAAGCTTCGGACATCGACTGGAATGAAAGCGAAAACGATAGCTAAAACGTAACCGAAAATTCTTGCCAAACCAAGACCAAACCCACAATTTGTTTTGTTTAAATGACCGAGACCGTGGTTGCTCCGAAACCAATGTTGCAAACTATATTCAAGTTTCAGTTTTATCCAACTTTTATTTTTATACTCGTAGTAAATATTGTCAAATAATCTGACATTCGGCAAATTATTGATAATGTTAATGATGTTATGAAATATTCGATTGAATAACTCGAAGCTTTTAATAAGTTTGTATACAATAAAAGTTTGATAACAAAAAATGATTAATGATCGATACTAAAACCAGTAAAATATTATATTTTTTTCACGAAGCACTTTCTTTAACAATATTTAATTAGACAATCTTAAATTGTCATTTAATATTTACTATTCCTTTCTACAATATAATAGAACAATTTTTATCACCTAACTCTTTTTCCAATGTTATGCATTATGTTTTATTTTTATCGCCATATAAATTACATTATTGGGTCTCATTCCTGAAAAAAGAAAAACATTAATACGATTAAATCCTGATATGAATATTTAAAGCACCGCCGAAACTAATTTGAAAAGCGTATTCTATCCTCTGGTGGAACATCCTCCAACGGCACGAATTTGCAAACAGCTTGTCATTTTCTAAATGCAACATTCATCGAATAATTTTCGCACTCGGTGTAATAACGTCTGAGCGGGGGCGGAAAAGTAATCGGAATAATAAATCATGAATGGAATGTTTTTGTTGTCAGCAGTGAATGAGGATAATATAATGACAGGACGAATGTCTTGGAATGGGCGGTGTTTGACGACGACGAGCTTAATTGCGAGTGCTGGAAATTCGAATAGTCAGATGGAAAGGGCGGCGAGATGGAAGGGCGAGTCGTCAAGCCGTGGCCGGGTACGCTCAGTGGGACTGGGTTAGTATTCTAATGGGGTGCGCCGTGAGGACGACCGAAACATTATTCATCACGAGGATTGGATTAGTTTCGTGAAATTACCCTGGAGATTCCAGATACGGTAAGATAGGCGCGAGACAGAGCTGGGTCAGCGCTGCGGACTGCCAACCACCTTGCAAAACATACAAACCACTTCCAGGTTAATCTTAGTTGACTAGCAGTAACGTTGCCGTAAACTTTGCGCAATTCCGACGCCAAGTATTTGCAATTCAAATGCAACATTTGATAAATTCAATAACTCCGCCCTGTTTAAAAAGAAAGAAAGGGAAAAAAAGCCAACGACTCTTTTGTGCCCGGTATCGCGCGCTCGTTAACTTTTTTTACGACGCACTTCATCACGTTCGCGAATTAATAAGTCCGAGGTGCGATAATAAGTCGGGGTATTGAAATATTGCACTCTCAGGCGCGTCTTTTATTACATTTATATCGCGATTAAGAGATTATTATCAACGCGTCAAATTTACACTTAAATAAAAAAAAAAAACCTTCACGTTGATTTATACCTTTTAGTCGTTTTGTGAGCTGAGCGGAGGAGAGTAAATTGGAAAAGTGGAATTCCGAGAATGTTAATCTTAAGGGAATAAAAACAGCTTATTTATAAGCTTATGATTATGATTATTATGTTATAAAGCTATAAATAAGAAAGCTCGTTAGTGAGCCTGTTAGTTATAATTGGTAAACCACCTTTTTTTACAACAGGGGTACTTAATTTGTTTTATTTGTTAGAGTTTAGTCGCTCACTCGTGCAACAGAATAAAATTTTATTATATATTTTCAGAATTAAGATTAAACTCGTAGAGGAACCTTTCAATAACATCGTTGTAACTTTAAAATCATCCTTTCATCGCATATCATATTCCTCGTAATTTTAAAAGAAAACATTATTTTAATTTTTTTTTTGAGTACTTAATTTTACTTACACTCTATATGCGCAGAAACATTTATTTACGAGAGAAATTATTATACTTTAAAAACCTTTTTTCGCGTCGAAACCTTAAATTAAGTTTAAAATTATCTAACAGTAATGAAACGACAAAACGGACATTATTTTGATTTAAGAGTTTGCATTCTGAATCAGACGTTCCATTTCGCCATTTTATTAAAGCCATCGTGTCATAGCAAAATGGATTGTTTAATTAAGGAAGCTATACATCTGGAAATATTTTCTTACTTTTGTGATAGAAACAATTTATTTAAATGAATAATTTATAATCTCTTATAATTATTTCAAACGAGTTAATTTTTAAAATAAATAAATTTTCTTTTAGAATTATCATGTGCATTAATCTCAGTTATATTTTAAGATCAGTTTAGAGTTTGCTAATTTTAAGCAACATTATTACTTGTTTTTGTTCCTTTCCAAAGAATAATTGAATATTAGTTTTCAACGCAGCGGAAATTTCACTTACATAACCGGAATATTGATTTGTATATTTTTCTTCGTTTCAAACACATTTTAAATGGAATTTTATCTCGTAATTTATATATCATATAAACGATAAAATGCCCTTAATGCATTTAAATTAATATAAACTGTTTTTAATAAGGAAAACGTGCGATGTTATGTTATCGTCTGATCTCTAAAATAAACAAGTTCGTGTTCGAAAACTATAAATATATTTACAAAGTTTTTTTTTTTATTATAAATTAGATTAGTTATAATTTTTATTGGCTTACCAATTATTTGAATTGATGTTTTATATTATATTTTATTAAATTAATTGTCGAATTTTTTTTTCTAGTACAACTGTCAATATAATTTACGTTCCTTTAACATCGACAAATGTCAATATACAATAATAAAATATCAAGTCTGCAAATATAAAATATCAAGTTTGTCAAATGTAATTTCAGATTTACAAAACTTGAGTGATTTCGTTCAGTAAATTGAAACCATTTACCAATCGATATGTCAGTGCGTCGAACATGGTACACACGTAAAAGTAGAAAACAGTGCGTTTAGTCGGACGTAAATACAAATACCCGCTAAAACTCCTTTAATCTCGAACATTTTTTAATATTTTAAAATAAAGGAATATCCAATCGCGTATTGTTTGCAGGTGATTTCTTTGTATGTTATTAACGAAAAACAAGACCATAAAAATGGCGAATGACAGTATCAAAGAATAACGAACGTAAAATAGCAATTTAAAAAACTTTGAACTTTTTTAGTCTCTTTAAACGATTATCAACACGCCAACAATATTACTTTCGCGGTGACATTTTTCATCCTGCGGTTCATTCGCGGCCAGAAGCGAGACCGCGTTGGTAGCTAACTTTGAGTGAACATTAAATTATTTAGAATTCGTTATTCCGTGCGGTTCGGTATGAAGCACAACTCAATGAAAAATTGCTCCACGTAATAGCGCGGCGTAGTCATTCCGATCAAATTATTCATCGTTTTTATTTTACACATTGTCGTGTTTCGCACTTATAAATCGCTGTCGACAAATTTGTTTTAAATCAGAAAATAATTATTAGTGAGAATAATGTTGGTTTTTACGATGGTTTTCTATTGGAAGGCTTCTAGATTAACAATCATAATTTGAAAATTTGTAAATAACATTTTAAAAACAATTTATAAAAATGTTTGTTATTTAACACAAAATTTAATTTTAGCTTAGTGTATTATCACGAAAAATACTGAAAATCTTATTTTGATAAAATAAAAATACTCTTATCTCTCTGATAATGTTAAGATACTGTAAAAGTATATGAAATTCTATAACTAAAAAAGTTGTAAATTTAATTGTACATATGTATTTTAAGTTTCATTTTAACTTAACTCAAAAGTGTCAAGTATTTAGATTTGTTTATTCAGTTGATCATAAATAATGTAATAATCCTAGCATATCTTTATAATATTTATTTAAATAAATGTTGAGAAATGAATTTTTAATCTAGAAATCCGCCAATCGGTATACCTTTGATATTGAAACCGTTCCATTTTATACGTTTTTGTTTGACGTTGGCACGTGCGTTATTATAGAGGTCAAGTACGTTCCATTTTCTAATTAGCTTTGCTTTCTTTACATAACGTGCACGTAAACATTTGCCTTTCCTACGCTTTGCTTCAAACGTGCATGTTCTTATTTAATTGTAGGGGGTATTTTGTATGATTTTGCTTGTTGTATATTATACCAGGTATCCACTGTGTACACACTTTAATAAATCCAATCCATTACATAAATTAACTATTATTGATATCTTGTCAATATAATGATGGCTCCTATCTAAATTTGTTGACCTAAAATTGAATCTTACAAACAAGACAAATTGAACAAATTCATATAATTACGTAATAAAACAAAGTATAAAAAATACTACAATGCGATAAATATTACACTAAAATTTTTTCAGTTAAAAGAATATGATAAACGTACCTCTTGATTATATGAATTACTTTTCAGTTTTGATTACTGCAATACCAGTTGAAAACCTAAATTAATCTTTATTTGTAAATTAGAAATGTATAGCGGCAAAATGCAAAAAAAAATTTTCTCTATTTGTAGTTAGTATTCCCAAGAACCCTTACTTGAATAGTAGGTTATGATAGATACTTAAGTAACAAACTTCAATTCACATGCGTCAGTTGATACTTGAGCTCCACGTATTCAATAAGCATTCAACTAAAACAAAACGGTAGACAAGCACAATAGAAGGCAAACTGAATAGCAAACGCTGTAATTCGCGAAAGTATCAGCCTAGATTGGACATGAAATCACAATAAAAACTACATTCAACTATTGTCATAAGTATAATTTTTCAGTTGAAAAGAATGCCTTTTTTTACAAACCATACAAGCAAACTGCCATGCACTTATTTTATCGTTAAAAGTTGCTATAATAGGTCGGAAATGTGTCACTTCTACGGCAATTATTTAACAAATTTCATTTTAAGAAATTCTAGATTATTGTTTCGATATTTTTTGTTATATAAGAACGTAAATTATATTTTTATTTTTCCATATATAACTTTTTCATTGGTTAAATACAATCATTTTCGAAATAAAATTTCATCTGCGTTGAAGCAAATAGAATTCTCACTCTGCAATTTATATCAAATCATTCGTCACTTAATTTTCTTCTCCTTGTAAACAGATGCCTATCTTTTTTATGAAAATATAATTCGCCTTTGAAATTTGACGCGCAGTATTTTATTGTCGAACAAGTAACAAGAATTTTTCCTTATATCACGTGATAAAATATAGTTTATTCATCTTCAAAATAAAATATTTCTACTCGGGTTCGAGAATAAATATTTTTCAGTTAGTAGTCCGTCGCAACTGGTAATTGAACGTCACTTATTTCCTCGTTAATGAATACACTATTCTTTTACTTTCGTAAACTGGATTTACAAAAATAATAAGCAAAATTCGTTTAACCGTCGTAGAAGGAGGGGAGCGTTAAAAATGACTTTGAATATTCTTAAAGTCACGCTCAGCGAAAGTTACATTAATTTGACAAAGTCTGACAGACTTTATTACAAACATTATTAAAACGCGATTGCCATTCTGCACGTTTTGCGATCGCAATTAATTTGTCTGGATGTCGCCTTCTCTGGAAATAGCAATCACTTTCAAGTTGCAACAAGGGAACACTTCTTTCAGCGACTCGCGAGTACGGAATTAATGGGAATGTCAAGCGAACCATCGCACACAGGTTGCTTCTATTTACGGCGACACGTCCGATCATATTTTATTTTGCAGTTCTTATCTCGATCATTGTGCGTCCCGGCTGGAACTTTCCAAATGTTAAATGGCCCTTGTCGTGGCGCTGGAAATGTGTCGCGAATCTAACGTCTGTTAGTGATATTCAAAGGCCAGTAAGCAATACGTTCGCACGTTTTCTTGCAATTTTGAAAACCTTTGAGACAGCTCGCGGAATATTTTCACGATCGATAGCAGCAGATACATTGAAAGATTTTCTATTAAAACATTTTGGTCGCTTGGAAATGGAAATAACATTTCATCTATTATGCATTAAGGTATAATTGCGGATTGCAATTTTCTTTGTAACTTGAACAAGAGAAAATTGATGATATTCTCTTGTAATTTGTATTTCAACAACGCACGAAGCGCTAAAGATAGGAAGAAATTATTTTTGAAATGAATCATAGGCAGCTAATTGTGAAATATCAAAGATTATCCAGAAGTATTATTTATAAGTAATCAATACTTTCCAGTTAACTTTAGTAGAATTTTATTTAACGCCAGTTAATCAATGCACTGTAAAGATTTAAATGGAAATCGTAATTCAATACTGAAAATTATGAAAATATTCTTTTAGAACACCTCTTAATTAGATGCCAATATAACAGTCACCAAAAAGTTATGCTTTTTTGTCTATATAATGTCTATAATTCTCCTCGCCAACTTTTCAACTGTACAGCATTCAAGCTAACTTTGTTTGCTAACAAATTCATTTAATATAGACGTTTTACTTCAACTTCAATTACGAATTTACTCGTGATGAAAACGTTTAGACTGGCTCTGAAATTAATACTAGCATTATTTTAATAAAATTTAATTTACCGGCTGAACGAATTTTCTGCAAAACTTTTAACTCTGTTTTCCTTCTTTAAAAATGATTACTGTAATTGCTGCGAATGGTGGAAACTCTTCAAGACCAACCGCACTAGTCAGTTTGTCAGCTTCTTCATTATTTGAAATCCCTCTGCGGTTTGGTACAGGTCAAGATTATCTCTTGGGCTGGACAGATCGTCGGACGGTCTTCTGCTATCAGTAACGAGAATGGAATTAATTACTGTTGTCTCCAAAGTCGCCTGCTGTCACCTTCCTATTTACACCACTGATACCAGTATGTCCGTTACATATGATGGACGTCATTCGTTTATTCATAATGTTAATAAACGACAAACAAACAATATTATGGATTTTCGTTTACTTGAAACTTGGTATTTTCTCATTAAATACAAGATTTCGATGTGTAGATAATTAGTTTATGGTATTTAACAACAATAATAATAATATTCTTAGTTAGAAAAGATTAATGAATATTTGCCATAAGGAATTTAAGTTAAATTCGCTTCATTAAGTATGAACATAAATATAGTAACCAAACTCTGATTACTAGCAAATAGTCTAATGCAAAGTTCTTATGTGAAATGCGCTTAATTTAAAATAAATTTAAATTTTTTTAAATAAAAATTAAAACTTTCAACTATTATATTAATAAAATTATTTAAAAAAAGTAAAATTTATTGCTTTTAATAAAATATCAAGTTAATTTTCCATATCAGTCAACAGTTTTTATTGTAGGAATATTTTCTATGAAAATAAAAAACTGGCAAAATTATTGTGAATTGCAATATACATTTTATAAAAATCCTGGAATGCACGGCGATTATTTATAAAGTATACATAAAAAATACGATAAAAAATTACATTCTCGAGGTATATAACTAAAAAAAAGCTAAAGGGATCAATCCGGATATGGTGAGATAACCGTCTGGTACGCAAAAAATTTGTAAAAAATATCTTATACATTATAATAACGTTGACAGGTAGAACCTGCTTATCGATAATTATAAATTAATCTATATCTTCACAGACAGAAACGCTTTAGTTACGTTGTGTAAGAAATACATAACTTAAGTTTCCGGATTAATTTAAATTTGGTTTGGATAACGGATATAATCTAAACTTAAACTGAACTGTTTGCCAGATTAAATGCAGACATATACCACTGAATTTTAGACAATTTTTTTTTTCACTCCAGATCGCCTGCCGTCATATATTACTGTCAATTTAATTTTTTCCCTAGCGACAGTTTTATATGTACGATGAGAGCATTTTCATCAGCTTTCGTTATCAAATTAAATCCAACTTTAATACCTGATTTCTCATTGTTCCTATGCTACCGCTAACCAGAAACAGAATACATAATAACATTTGCAATTCAAGAACGTACTTTCGCGAAAAGCAACGGAATGATTTTGAAGGGAGTTTCAATTGTTGACAAAAACATAGCCCTGCGACGCGGCCGGGTGCTCCGCCGTCGTCATCTTTCGCCTCCCACGGCGCGCGCATTTTTTTCCCCAACCGTCCCCGGATTTTCATATATACAATACATTCCGTGCATCCGAGCGTAATCCGCGCTGCATAATACTTTCTCGTTTTCCATTACCGACGCCAAGGAGTATCAGCTCCAACGCTTAAGGCGAAATGCCAGACACTGAAACGTTATTCTCCGTTCAGCGGCGCTACGGATAGTTGACAAAGCTGGCTACAGTTTCTAAGGAGAGTGAAAATGGAGAACGGGCGAACCGCCGGTCGGAGTTGCCTCATTTCCTCGCAGATTCTTCCCTCTCAGTCACTCTCCCTCGCTCTTTCCCTTTTTCTTTCGTTCCTTATTTTTTTTTTTTTCTTTAATTTTTTCCCTTGATCCAGCCAGCCAGTAAATATTCGACGCGGGTTTCCCCGAGTTGCGAGCGAATTTTAATGTTGTTAAGAAAAAGTTTCGTCGCGCAAGAAAGCTCATCAGGCGGCTTCCAGTTTCTGAAAGACGCGACTGGGAAAGTGGGAGAAACACAAGCCGCCACCAAAGGGCGGAAATTTCGCGCTAGAATAAAGCCTTTTTCTATACTCGCGGGCGCGCTCGCCAACGCGCTCCCAGTTAAAAATGGCGTTCGTTTGCGACGACCCGCCGGCGCGATTAATCTCTCGAATTTCCGCAACTTTTAGCGCGGGTTCCAGCGCAAGGCGAAGATAATGGCGCGAATTTGAAAGTGTTTCATTTATGTATCCGTTTGACGTGAACTATGAGATTGCGTTCGGACGTGGACAAATTGGTCGGGGGTATTGAAATATTGTTTCGAAAAAAAAGCGAACCGCGCTGGGCTGGGTGCGGGTCACGCCACGGATTAAATAAATTGCGGAGTCTTTGATACAATTTATCATATGATATTAAATGTAAATCTTCGTAATAAATTCGGCCCGGGACTATTTGCATAACATTGTACTTGAATTATTTAGGTGTTAACTTACTCTTAATGTGAGTTACTAGACAGGCTGATTAATGGCATCGTTTGTCAAATGATCCCCATCCATCCTGTAACAGAAAGATTCTTTCTTAGTACAAGATGATTCTTACGTGGCCATTTTTGTCAATCTAATTATGCATGGTATTAAAGATCAATCATAATATTGTTATACAAAGTAATTTACTATGACTACAAAAATTACTTATTGCCAAACGTATTCGGCAAACGATATTTTCATATAATAAAATTACTTATTCATATCAAGATTTTCAAGGAATCTTGAAATTTAATTTCCAAGTAATTTCAATTTCAAAAAGTTAGCTTCGCTTATGAATAAAATAAATTTCCTATTTGATACATAGTTATAATAATAAAATAATAATTAAGCAGTAATTAGCCATAAGTATACAACTAAGGTTAGCATTATCGTGTAACGTAATTATTTTTAATATAAGTTTTCTTTGCGACTATCGTGGACGGAGAAAAATGATCTATCCGTGGCACCGGAGGATCCGAATAATCTTCGTCGTCGAACTCTCAATGCGAACACTTTCGACGATCCCGGCTCTTCGGTTATAATCTGCACTTGGTTTCAATATTGCGACTGTATTGAGGTTATGACTGTTTAGTACATGCTTCAAGCTATTTCGACGCCAATCGCAACCTCTACACGTAGTATAAAACGTCGGGAGTTTCAAATTGAATTTTGTCCGGATTTAAGCGCCTTACCATGTAGATTTAGTAATATTAGAAAATATTATCTAGCGTAATAATGTAAAGTAAGATCCGTTTCGTCTTTATAATTAATGTACATAAGTGGGAATTGTTTTATCACGCAAAACAATGCTTTGATAATAATTATATTTTCATTTCACTTTTTTATTGTAATTCGCAAAAATATAAATGATCGGTATCAAGTTAATGACCGGATCACATTGAAATGTACTTTAATTCAAATGAAAATCCTTAAAATGAAAGCATTAGAATTACTTTTAAACTGATGCGATGTCTATGCGATTCCGATTAACATTTGAATGTTCCTCAAAATACATTTGACGCGGTTGCAATAAAAACATGGCAAGACTTTAATGAGCGCGCATTTCCATAAACCAGTAGCATTGACTGCAAAGACCGAGGTGTTTGATGATAAGGAAAGACTGGGAAATGTTCAATAGCTTTTATTGCATATTGCCATTTCGTATCTAAGTCCCGTGATGGTGGTGCACTGAAACTCGTTTGAGGCTACTAACAGGATTTCAGGAATAAAAATATTTCAAACGCACGACGTGCAATTGATGGTAAAGAGAAAGTACGGTGGAAAACAGTTCTATGCAAATATTAGTTTCCTATCAAATGTTCATTTCGTGGCAGATGAAAAAGGATTAGACGAAATTACGGTCTTTCGTGGAAACCAATAGATTGGTTTAACCACTGAAAAGTGAAGTCTTTCGATAAACTAATTACTGTAAGAAGACATTCTTATTTTAAGTATAAATTAATGTTAACCAAATATACATTGATTGAACGTATGCACAAAGATATCTAGAAATGTTTCGTGTACATTTTTAAATAGAATCAAACTTAACTTCCTACTTGTAAGACTGTTCAGTGTCAAGTTCGGTCAATGTTTATTTCTAAACTACGTACTGTAGTCCAAAGAATTTCAATTTCTCTCATTTTTTATAAATGTACAAAGAAAAGTTACACGATATTTCGTTTATAATTCAAATATGCTTCCTTTTTAAATTCATGTTTCAAATACATGTATAATGTATCTTTTGTTCTACTAATAGTTAAATCAATATCGGGTCATTCAGATTAATTTAATTTTACATTCAGCATTAATCGACTTTTTTTGTCCGAACATTTATAAACTGATTCAACGTATTTTCAATATTACCATCAGCATCAATGCAATTTTATTTAAAACAATTTTTCATCCTTTAGTAATTTCAATGAAAATTAATTACCATTTCGCGTATGATAGGATAACAATAAATTTTACGGGTAAAAAGCACGAGTGATTTATTTTCCAACAAAATGAAGAAACGTTTAGAAAAAGGCTAAATTAAAATTACCCGTAGAATAATTAGTTGTCCGACGAGGGCTTGTTAGCACATGCAGTGTTTCTTGCTTGATATTGGCTGGCGTTTGAGACTGATAATGAATTAAAGGAGAACCTCTGAAAAAGCATACAGACTTGAAGTAGCCCGCCGGCGAAATAAGGGAATCCTTTAACAATTAACAAAGCACGTGGCGAGGAAAATGTTCGGGCCGAACAATCGCGTCAAAGCGACGGTGCCATTTAATCTTTCATCTAATTTTAAAATAATCACCGGGGATAATTATTCCCTGTTATATTCCGATGTTAAAATGTCAGACATTTAAATAAAATGTCGAACACATTCCTTGATGGGATTATTCGGAGCATCGAAGCATGTAATTTTCGGGCACTTACAATATCTATGCAAATGTTTTACCAGATTGTGCCGCGCTGCATGGCGAAGCAGAATACTGTCGAAGAACGAGACACAAGTTCCCGAGATTAAAGTCTCCGACGTGAAAACGTTGAAATTCTTCTTATTACGCACCAGCTACAAAACGTGCACACTATGTATAATATAAATGTAATTGACAAGCGTGAAACTTGCTGCTCTCCGGAGCGGATAATCAGAAACTTTGATAATAAGAATGTCTTCGACATTTCAATACGCGTGTAGTCGTTTTCGTTCAATGTCAAAGGGTATACTTTGAATATCAAAAATGTGTGGGGAGAATCAACAGCGATGTGAGTTTTTGACACAAAAGGGATTTATTTTATGAGAAACCTTGTCGTCGGTTTGCATAATATTTTTCCGAATGAAATTCCTCTTCTTTCTATTTGAAAACTAAGGAATAAATTGATGAAATTTTTAAAAAGAGCGCTCGATCTTGGCCTCCTTTATAGGCTTGCGAGACGAATAATGTAGGCTTGCAAAGTTTTGGAAATGTTGTTTGAAAGTTGCTTCATAAATTTTGCCGAAACGCGGATAATTATGTGAACGGCTTTATAACATTTTATGAAATTCCTTTTTTTTATAAAAATGTCAATAAAACTGATAACATTTGAAAAAAAAAGTTGATGTATCGTCATAATAAAATGGCGTAGCTCTTTAGTGACTATTAATTTATTTATAAAGTATTTTATCGGCATAAACTTAACCTAAGTTGTACATCATTAGTTTATAGTTATTACAATTAAATAATTTTTAGTCTTCTTAGAATTTATCCGCTGATAAATGAGCTATAAAATAATGTGCTGAAGAATTGCAAATCGTTTGTATTAATTGTTTCTATTCAGCCGTAAATGTGTCTTTGTACGTCGGTAGGCTCTTAAAAGTTCTTAAGCGTGGAATACCAAACAAGATACCAAAGGTACACTTAGATAAATTTTACATTGCTCGCGTGAAACAATATAATAAATTGAAATGGTATTCTTAGTCGACTTCGCACTACGCCCAACTACCAAGTTACGCCAATACGAGACATTAAATTTACCATTATCAGATTAAACTTGCTATTTTACAGCATGAATTTTGACAATAAAACGGTTTAATTACTTTGCCAACTCTATTTATTATTAATTCTATATTGCAGCAACACATCTGAGGATTACTTTGTGCCCCACAAATCTATTTAAACTGTCATGTTAAATTGATTTCGCTCGTAGGAAGACGCATTAGCTTTTTGAATTATAAAACTTGCTTCACACGAATTAAGCCATTAATCATCGTTACTATTTCGAAACGAACGCACCATGTATTATTGACTCGCAAGATGATTCAATTATTGAGGTACCACTTTAGCTGCAAAATTTATCTTTACACTTGAACTACACTGAGAAAAATGTAACAGAAAAAATTACTGTTTTTAACTGTATTTGAGCCACATGTCCGTCTTTTAATAAAAATTACTGTTCTTTAAAAGCAAATAAACTAGTTTTAAATGTCATATTTATAGATAAAACCGAAATTTTTCCTGTTAAAAAACGGTAATTTTTATCAAAAGACGGACATGTGGCTCAAATACAGTTAAAAACAGTAATTTTTTCTGTTATATTTTTCTCAGTGTAGATATAAATCTTTTTTAGACTCCTGCAATTTGAGAGTCGTTCTATTTCTTCTTGTTATTTATTACGTTGCGAATAATTAATCTATTCCATTGATACTCGCGCAATTGTTTACTTTTTATCAGAAAGATATCTATACGTCTACTAATACCCTGTTGGTAATTTTTATTGAATCATTTCGCTCTGAGTAATTAATCAAACTTTCATGAAAATTAAGTCTCGATGGAACATTGAAATACCAAACTTCATTATACACTGGAGGTAAATGGTAAGAAACAACATTATATAATGCAAGGCAAGAGGTACTACTGTTCTGATAACTAGTAATTAAAAATGCAGCACCGTTTACCCGGTTGTTTGATAATGTTCGTAACACTGAACATAAAGTCTGGAAATATCGGAAAGTATCGCACTTTTTATTCTTATATTTCTCTCAGTACAAGTATGAATATATTAAGATCTTTATCCTTACGTTAATGTACGGCATACCAATTTTAAACAATACCTTTCCCTGTGCGCACAGTTCCAACAAAATAAGAAAACAAAAGAGAGTTCAGCTCGGTAAATGTAATTCAAGTGTTGTCGCATTAATAACTGAAACAGTTTCCCATTATCTCATAGATCGTAAATGCGACGCAAGATTTGTCTTTGACCACAGAAACCACTGAAGAAAATTAGTGTAATTGGTCAAAGCACGTGAAAATTTATAATTCAATATTTCAACGGTCGGCTAACGTTAATTGATAATAATTCCTTAAGCTCTTTACGAGAAATTCTATACGAATCCGCCGTACTTAAATAATTAATGAAAAATTGACATTAATCAGCTCAGTTTGTGTTTCAATTAAACACCTCCATTAAACATTAACAAAGATTACAATCTCCAAATCAGATTCCATTGAAAATTTTAAACACGTTTTCGTACTTAAACATACACACACGCACTAACGCACACCCAAACACAGTTACACATATTATTTTACATAAAAAGTCTATTTCAAACTTTAATACGGTTATTTGTGGATTATATTTTGATTTTTCCCTAAAATGATGTTTAACGCGGAGTCGTTTGTATTCTTTTTTGGCAGATAAAAAAGAATTTCATCAACGATCATTTCGCAAATGGCAAGGGCGCCGTAACGCAGCACTCAGCGAAATGATTGAGGCGTTTGCTCGCGTTTTATTCCCGACAACGCGTGCTCCTTTCTCGGCTTCTCACTGATGCCGAATATGCATTACTGTTTTCCCCCCTTGCGCCAGTCGTAAAATAGTTGACTACATTGCGCGCGACCAACTCTCACCCATTTCATGAAATCACACTATTTTCAACTTCGCATTGTCGCTACTTTGCGCGAATCGCACATACGCGCGCAATCTCGAAACGCATAAACCAGCGTGCGACCGAACAAAAATAATATTACTTTCGTACCGAATTTTATAGACGGAGATTTCGAAACTTTTCGCGCACATTTCTACGCTTCTACTTATGGGTCAATTTTTAATAGATTTCGAGTTTTCAACTAACTTTACTTCAAACGTGTGACGCGAAAATTAGTCGTTAATCGTAATTGATTTGGAAGTTTAATAAAAAGTTCAATAGACGCAATTCAACTACATATATTGGTGTGTGTATAAATTGAAGGAAATTGTTGCGTTGAAAATCAAATACTTTATTAAAAATAAGGGCAAAGTTTATTCTATTCTACACTCAAGGAAGAAGTATGAAAAAATTTACAATACTTTATAATATCAACATATATCGTACTTTATATAAAACGTATATGACGCTTATAGACATATTTTTCAGTAATTAACTTGAAACATCAATCTTAAAGACGATTTACTTATTTAATTAAAACTGTTGAATTAAGAGCTTGAGTTTGCCATCGATTTCATTTACTATTTTTTAACAAAAATTATTGTAGTTTTAACTCGAACATGTTTTTCACGGCTGACAAAAACGAGTTAGAAGAGTTGAATTTTTTAAGCCAACGAAACAATAATTTGTACGCGCGTACAAATTATTGTTTCAAGCGAGAGCCATGTATTCCCAGCTTTCTTTCGTCTTGAATTGAATGATGGTCGGAAATGGACCATATCCAACGGATTTACGCTGTCAAAGACTATACCACTGTCTGCCGTTTATTTCGTTTATCAAAAGCACCATTGCACTCACTTTTATGAGTTTTACCTGCCCGGAGGCGAAGCGCCACTACCACTATTACTATTGTGAATCACATAATGGCCTGCATTTTCACGCCGCGATATCGTCCCACCCAAAGGAATAAATATTCCAGAAATCTCGCGCATTAAACCCTCATCCTACTTTTTGTTTTCGTTACTTCTGCCGCACTTTATTTCACTTCAATCGCACGATTAGAATAGCTCGCAATTGAATTCGAAATTCAGTGTTTGATAAAAACAGGTATCCTGTTCAGTTATATATAGAGAGAAAATATAATATAAATTATTATTAAAAGTTAGTTGAATGACCGTATACTATAACAAATTACTGTCTTAAATTAGCAAAAGTATGAGTTTGGTGATAATTTCGTTGCCTGAAAGCAGATAATTGTCAACTTTCTGATACTTTTCACTACCTTAATTTTTTTGATTATATGAATATTTTACTGACGTGCTAATAATTGTTGTTAATATTTTCTGTACGTACAAGAGAAGTATATTGACGATAAACATAGCTGTAGGAATTTCCATTAATTTAATTGCAATTCGTTTTGTTTTACGTAGTTAGCAAGATAATTCAGCAATTAATATTGTAATATATTCAAAGCATTAATAAATTATTCATTAGCATTTGAATTATTATCAATAAACAAATTTCTCGTAAATCATCTTCTCGTAAATTGTATACTTATTTAATTTTAACTTTTAATTTAACAAATGGAATTGTTAATTTAATAAATAAAAAATTGAACTTTTAATTAAATGTGGTTTTGAAGAATTTAATGAAATATTTGATGTTTAAGAAGTTTATAATTACCTGAATCAAAATATTTAATTCAAAATCAAGAAACAAAACAATAACACGTATATGCCGTTGAAATGCTTTGAGGCATTAGTCATTGTAATCTCTGATATAATATTAACATTGATAATTGTACAAATCGTATCAACATAATTTCCTTATAAAATATGAGAACTGAAATATTAATATAACTTTAATTTTAATATAATTATACAATATAGTGTTTTTAAATTTCTAGAATAAAAAGTATTTTACGTTTTGACAAAGTGGACTTCTTGAGAATCTTATGAAAGTATTTTCAAGTGCAGGATTCAAGAACATTAATACTTCAAAATTAGCAGAAAATATAGGGAACAAAATCTGATGCTTCGTACTTGACGCAAGACAATATCATACCTCTTGATTATTAAGTGATTAAAAAATAAAAAAATAAAAACTCTTGATTTGATAAAAATTAAAGAAGATATCACTGTATTCCATTATTATTGAAATGTTATTTTTAAGATTATATATATTTACATTTTTTAAATAATATAGATTTTGACGTAATATAATACATTATAAATCATGAAATATATTCCACATTTTATCAAGAAACAAAAACAAACAGTAAGAAACATTTCCATGACTGCGTGACTATAATTTCATTTTTAAAACAAGTACAATTATCCCATACAAACTTGCAAGCAATTTATCTTGCGGTGTATTTACTCTAAGAACAGTATTGAATAGAAACAGTTGGGTAGGAATTAAGAATAATTATCCCGGCAAAGTGACTCGATTTGCTAAAAAGTGATCTTAACATTAAAATGAAACAGAGCGCCTTTAACATTCGCGCATTTTTCTTTGCAACTTTTGAAGGGTCCGCCGCGCGGTATTTTTACAATTAAGCATGAATAATTCCACCCCGGGCCAATTCATTTGCCCGGGAACAATTGTAACAATTCATCCCTCAGAATTCCTGCTGTCTGGGCGATTCGCTTTTTCCTCGTTTGCCTTAATTCTGGAGAGGCCGCAACCTATTTTTCCGCGCCCCAGCCGTGCTCCTCCGAGCACTTAATTTCTTCGGCGTTCTCGTAGTTTTCCCGCCGGCGAACCGCCGACCAAGGTCCGTTGGAATGCATATTCATTTTGCTCCCCCCAGCGCTGTCATTTTTATTCTTCCCGCTGCATAAGACAAACATGACCAAGCATTCACGCGTTGCTTTGTTGCTGGCATCTTTCACTTTGGCTTTCACTTTTTCTCTCTTATTGCCGTACATTTTTTGCCTTTCCTGCCCATCCTTCTCTCTCTCTTTCCAGAAAAAAGTTTTCCTCCAACAATGTCGTCGTTGGCGACTCCATTGTTTCTATAAAACTCGTCCCTTTCTTCCTTTTTTTTTTACTTGACCGTCCACGACAGATCCTCAAAATACTTGCTGCTTATACGGAACAAGTTTTTATGAGGGGATAAAAATTTCCAAATCTTAATTTAAATTCCAATTGGGGCGATAATGGAAAGGAATTGTTTTAATAGTATATTGCAAATTTTTTTATGATTAGATTTGATTACTGTAGGCTTTTGTGTTCAATAACAGAGGTGATAGTATACTCGATGATTGAACGATCAAATATTTGGATCTTGGCTGAACAATCAACGCGCGATTATTTATTGAATGTCCAAATTAAGTTCACTCGCCTTCGTGTAAGAAATTTCAACAAGTTTCGAAAGCCATAAGAGAACTCAAACTTTCAAAGGAATTTTCAAAGATCATTGACGTCAAAGTTTGTTCGAAGTTTTATCTTGACCGTATAAAAGTTTAATCATGCAATAAATGACGTTGAAAAATCATTTCTAACGCTTTCAATATAGAAGTTGGAAATATCAATTCCTTATAGTAATAATTATCTTTCATTTAGTATAATATTAGCCTTTTTGGGACGCTTTTATTAATTCCCTTTCTTGTCTGCCTGTTGGGTACAAATTTTGTAATGGATTTTAAACTAACTTACGGTTGAGTCAGGGACTTGAAGCTTTAAACATACCTCAGAATTGGATGACAATGCAATACTAACTCACCTTCTTGTCTATCTGTTTGTTTGTTTATCTGTACGTAACAATTTCTTATTTCAATTGTGATTAGGTGGAGAGAAATTGAAATAATCCTGAATGTTTTTCATTTTAAATCTTAACATATTTGCACAACTATTAAAAATTAATAATCACACATTTTCAAGACAATCTGTTTGCGGTTATAAATCTAGGAAGCTAAAAGAAATTATTCTATACTTTCTAGTCTATAATTTAATTTTTAGTCTGTAGATACAGGTTGGCGATAAAAAAAAGATATAAAATTTTTTTATAGATATTTCAGTTTTTCAACTAAATTTCATTGCGAACTTGTTCTTGTTATTATTTTTGATTATTCAATTAAAACTTTCAAAAATTTTACTGAAATAATTCCATTAAATAAACATATTGGGCAAATTCAATTTGTTCTAGGAGATAAAAAACTTGATGGAAAAAGTAAAATTGTTACATTTGAAAGCTAAAATAATTATGTTATAAAAATAAAAAATTCACCGGTAAAATTGAAAACAACTTTTGTACTTATTATCAATTATATACAAATGAAATTGCCTAATAAATTTTTCATTTGATTCCACACGAAATTTAGTACGAAATAAAATACTCAAGAGGACATACATACCCTGAGAAAGTGATTACCAATATAATAATGAAATAGACATATATTTAACAAAATAACAACGATCGTAAAAAAATAAAAATAAAAAAAATATTATCGAACCATTCAGTAATCATATTTATAAACCTTCGTACTTACTAAAGGCTTGTCTTCAAATCTACTACTAAGACTAACATCCTAAACCTTTCTGTCTCACAGTTCAAATCCCTTATCATTTGAATGCAAATCACTCCGTAAATGGATCACCATAGATCCCCAAAATAGCGCCGTGAAAAATGTTTTCTTTTGTCAGCCATATCCGACAGACATTGAAGATTTCCCAGAGTAGTGACGATCGATCGACCGAAAACCCTTTAATCAAAGATTGATTGACTTTCAGAGACGGGAATTACCATAAATAAAGTAATATCGCAGTTAGTTCATCAATACAAAACCCATCGTCGAAGATTTCGCCGAAGCGGCGAAGCGTTAGGTTTTCGTAATGGAATTCAAGAGCACCGATAATTAGAGTCACTCTTTTTGAATGCGAGCTAAAGCATTGCACGGGAAGACGCCGAACAAAGGCAATCTCGTTTAATCCTGACTAAAAAATGAGATTCATCGATGCCCCGGGAGGTGGGAAGGGGGAGGAAGGAAGTTCTCAAAAACCAATATCTTTTTGCCAGGCGATCGAGCTCCGCCGTCTCGTTTGACTATATAAAAATCTGAAAGACGCCCTTTACGGGTCTTTCTCAGATTTGTTTGCCCAATAATCTCGCTCGGTTGGGGGGAAAAAAATAGTAATCGCCTTATTTACCGGCTTAAATAGTTCTAATTAGGGTAAACAGCATTCGCCGCTGAAGACAAACATCGGCCGGATGGTTTGGCAATGGAATAATGATCCGAAGTCGGGTGCCATTTGCTTGCAAAATTTTATGCCTACGTTTTACTATTTCTAATGAGTAGTATAACAAGCGGTGAAATAACGCGATCCCGTGTATTTGCGCGCCAAGTCGTAATATGCGTATTTTGTTGGCGCTGAATGCCAGCTGCGGCGATGGCGAGCGGTGCCGCCGAAAAGGACGGAACTAAATTCGAGCAAAGGTGGCTGACTGAGTGTAAACACGAATCTGCACTTATGGAAAGGCGCGGTGTGTAAAAGGGAGATTATGGTGAAATAGGGAGGCGGGAGACGCCTGCGCTGCAAGATGGATAAAATGCTGGAATTGGACGAATTTCAATGGTACGGGGGAATCTTATACACGGCGAGATCCGGGCTCTCTTCTTGGTTATATAAATCGTTCGGGAATATATTTCCCTTCTGATCTGCGGACCAAGGGAGACCGATCTGAAACCGAATATATGTATTCGAAGGCTCTCAACGCGAGCCGGAGTAGATGTAATCGCAAACTCTATTATACAGTCGGGACATTGTCATTCATACTTATGTAAGGAAACTGTTACGTTCGAGGAAAAACGACAAGACGTGGAACACGCTGACAGGGGAATGTTGCAATATTTTTTGTCCAAATCAAATTTGAGGGATTCTTATTACCTCTTAAAGTAGACGTTGCGAACAAGCACGACTGATTGTAATGATGCCTGTAATAATGTTTAATGGAAGTGGGAGGTTTTTATGTATACTCGTTGAGAGTATACGAAGGACTTCAAGAGTGGTTTACTTTTCATAAAGGTGAATTAATTTAGATATAAATAGAAAAATAATAAGGCATATAATATTATATTTTGGTGGAATTGAATAAATTTATTCTAACTAAACATCTGTTGTTACAATATTATTGGTGACCAAAAATTGAGTTACAGTAGCAAAAACTGTGAATTGTATTATTCAAAAATCTATTTTTAATTATAGTATATAAAACTTGATAAAATTGCAAATGGTGTAATAATAACTATTTATAGTTATTTAATATCTATTTATTAATTTTATTATCTGTAGAAAAATGAATGGAAGATTAAATATATCAGATTTTTATGTGATAACTTTTGATATCCGAGAATGATTGGTACTGATCTTTCTCAATGCAATTTCACTCCAGTGTGGCTGAATTAAAACGTTGAATCTGCGACTCGTCGTTAATCTCATTGGAAGCGCAGAATCCGGAAAATTGTATTAAAAAGAGTAATCCAATGGGATAAAATTCATTTGTTGAAAAAATTTTTTCAGGCACATTTAAAAACTTAAAGTTTTCTTGCACGATTAACAAAGGATTTAAAATATTTTACTTCACTGTAATTAGTTTTATTTCCCGATAACTACGAAAAATAGCAATTCAATCGCTAGCAACACCTTGCTATTATTTTAGTTCGTGATATAATTTAAATTTAATTGATTTCCAGCTCTTAGTTCGAACTTTCTTCTTTAGGACGAAAAGTTGATCTGAATATTTTCAAAGAAACAATTACTGTGAAACGAAAGGAGAAATTATCATCTAAATTTAGACGTTTCGAGCAATTCAAAATTTGTTATAATTGTTTATTTCTGTAGAAAAACTACAGGAAAAGTTAATTTATACTTTGCTAATTTGTTCCAATTATTTTGAAACACTAAAATTTACATAAACATTCAGCTTATTGAATTAATATTAAATTTCTTTAATTAATATTAAGCTTATTAAAACATCGTTTCAATATTATTTTAGTAATTACATAAATACAATTGTTTAACTATTCACTTTGAAAATAAAACAAAGACAAATTTCTTTTCTTTGACCTCAAAATTAAAATATTTAGCATATATTTACATACACATATATATATATATATATATACAAATATCAAAGGCTTTAATCACATATTAATTCAATCGAACGCTGATTGTTTGCAAAGGTACAATCAATATGCATATTTCCAAGAACTTTACTGTTTAATGAAAACATTATTACGAACATCATAATGTTTGATATTATACCGATATTGCTGCTTCCGAATATTAGTATTCTGCAATGCTGTGCAGAATGTTATGGCAGTTATGAAATTTTCGTACTGATAACTGTTAATGAGCAAACAAGAATTCTGAAAATATTAAAGGTTGTTTAATATTAGCAATTACACTTGGCATTTGTATAAACGAAAATGTGTTCCCGATAAAAACATTTCAAGAATTCGCGAAATACTGTGCAAACGTGGGACGTACGAAGCGTCGGAAAAATTATTGCTTTGTATTGATTAGTATGCTAATGCTATGCAATTTCAATATATCGCCTCAGTAAAACAATTTCATTATATAATACGCAGAATACATTTCGCGTCGTTAGAATTAAAGAAATAATATATATAAAAACGTACGTATAAATTGGACAATTATTAATATTTACTTTATACGCTATTTTATTTCATAATTGTCCTTTTGACAATGAAAGTTAAATAATCTTTAATTATTATTACATTCATTTAATTCCTCCATGATGAAATAAAAATGTAAACCTTAGTAAAAGTTAAGATGAACTTGCCTTGTTAAAAACCTAGACTCTGGTGAATAAAAATGAAGTATCCCCTTTCAGGGTAAAGAACCCTTAGCAGGGTAAACTCATCGTGGCCCCCCGCAGGTTATTCGTCTATAAGCTCTACCATGCATGTAACGTTCAGCAATTAGGGTCCCCAATCGGCCACAAAGTGGGCTTTTGATGTAATTATTTATATGGGCAATTACACAGTAAAATGTTACAATACTCCTGCGAGACAATAAAATGACAATAATAAACCTCAGATAGGTCCCAAGTTTACAAAGGGTATTCAACTTAAAATTTATACCAAGAAAGCTTGTCTAACTTATTCCATGCAAAACCGACTGAAATTGTTAATTACTATAAAGATGCAAGACAAAAGATTACGTCCTTATTTCATTAGTTACGCCTTTGCAGCAATATGTAATGAGATTTCCCTTATAATAACATTGTTTCAATGTAAACACTTGCGAGAGAAGTTATTCAGTTTCGTGTTAACAGCTGTCACGTACGAATATTAAAAATTTTAAAACAAATTTTTATTGACAACATACGTAGTAATTAAACAATTCTGTCATAAAATAATTCAACCATACAAACGCGTCAAAAGCTGTATTCCATTCAAATTTTACGAATTGCAAAAAAAAATATGTTCGCATAAAATTTAAATGAAAAAAAAAAAACAAGAAGAGAGAAAATACTACGCCGATAAAAGAGCAGCAAAATTTTTTTGATTGTTATTCGCGCAAAGTTGTTTTGCTTTCACGACCGATTGAGTATGTCTGTAAGTAAGGCAAGTTTTATCGCATTACGGAAATCAGAAATAGCTTTAAAGAAAAGACGATAGCTTAATGCCAAGCGGCTGGTTCGTCGGAAATAAAGAGTGGTCGAGTATATAAGTTGGATGAAATGCCTCCTCAACGGTTCCTTTTGTTGCCCGTCACATTTTCCGCCCACCAGTTCTTTGGAACTTCACTGTTGTTGCAGTTAATACTTCCCATTGTGAACACTCCACCGTCCCTGTATCTCTCCCATCATCCTTCGTTTCATTCATTCATTCATTCATCGTCCTCTCACCTCGTTTCGCCGCAGCGGCGCGCTCTTTCCGGCGGTCCGCTCCGTGTTGTTTTATTTAAACTTCCTGCAGTCGCTGGGCCGGCTAGTGGTAACTTAAAAGCACCTTTCCTGCCTCGCGTCCTCTGCTTCTGAACTATTTGGCTGCGTTTATTTTCCAAGGCCAGGTTAACGTTTACCGCCCAGCAGCGCGCCAAACTTCACCGTTTACATTCGTAACATTTATTTTACTGTATTATCGTGGTTATTTATTTATTCGTTATCGAAAAAGCCGCCTTCGCCAATGCGCAAATTTACTTCGGCGCGAAATTTTCATTCAGTCGACTCTCTCGCCGAACAATGTTTGACTCTTCCTTTGATATTTATTCGCGTGCACTTTTAGTGTCATTAATTCGTTTTGGAGTTCAAACAAAACTTGCAACCAGCGCGCAGATTAATTCTTTATTAAACGAATAACGTCAGCGGCGCGCGTTTAGCGGTGTGTAATGCTCCGTTTATTGTTTAGGCGAATTTTTCTAACGCACGGTTGATTTCGTTTATCGCTTTGCGTCGAATTAAATTATTTAGCGGCGGTACGCGCAGCTGGAAAGTACCGCGCCAATGTTGCTGTTCAATAAATGCGTCCCATCGATAAGCGATCATCCAGGATTAGAATATAAATAGTCCATTTTAGAAACAATGTCTGCGTCTATCTAATTTAGGGGTGGTGCATAAACGGAATAGTTTCCGGTTGAGGAAACCTAATCGATGCATTTTCCAAATCCAGATGTACTCGATTTAATCGATCCATTGTGCTGTCGAACAAGTTTTCTAATTATACCTCGTGAATTTGATCTTTCCTGGATTGATTCATAAAAGTACACGCGAACGAATGTATTCGGCGTTTTAAAAGCAAAAAAAAAAGTGGTGAAAAAAAATCAATCAAAAAGCCTCTGTTGGTGAAAAAACCATTCGCTGCACACGAGTTTACGACAGTTATTTAGTGGAACGTTATGTTTGGTGAGCATTTTTTGTTAAGTTTAAGTTGCGTTCAGTTTTCTCTTCTCTTTTTATTCATCGGGCATCCGTTTTAAATTTTCCAACTTATTAAATATTTATATTGAATTTCGTGTACGAATAAGCTTGCGTTTGTGAATTTTTGTTTATAATTATATAAGAAATAAATTATGAATAATTAATTGAAACGACGTATCAATTAAAATAAATCATTTAACTTGTTAAATTTATCATCCACTTTCTACATTTGCAGTTTAATATATTTTGCGAGTACTTTGACGGCGAAATCCATGTATCATACAAAGTTGCAACGAAAACAAATCGTAAATTAATATCTATTGAAAATGTAGCGCGTGAAACATGAAGTCTCAGTGAGACAAAGATTTTGCTATCAAGTTTTCGGCGAGATCCCAAAGTTTCGTGTCCTTGCAGTGTCTGCTAAGAGTTTCGCATGATTCAACTCGAACGCAGGACGGTCACCGCAGTTTCTAAGTTCCGCAAATCCCATTCATAAATCAGACGGAATTAAACCGCAGTGCGGAGAAAATGACTGATGCGCTTTACAGTCGGGAACGTGCGCGGGAAAAGGCGGGAAAAGGACGATTGAGAGGAGAAGTGGAAGAATGGCTCCCGGACAACATGGCATCACCGGCGTCATTAATATTGCAGCAAAGCGCGACTGCAATAGGCGGTATCCAACTCTCTGAAAATCAATGCGTTTGACTTTTTTTTCCCCGTGTGCGTTCGCCTCCCCCCCCCCCCTCTCTTTCTCCCTCTCGCGCGCGCCACATCGCAGCCTTATTTACTTTGCGCTTCGCGCTATTGAGTTTGTTCCATATGCGATGGACGCGTGGATCGAACGCCGATTTTGCCTCGATTCCGCTACCTCAATTTGTTTCGCTTCAACAGCGCCGATAAATTCTCGGAAATTCTGCAATAAAAATGCCGACATTATTAAAAAACCAAATATTTTGTCTCGCGAGGGAAAAGGTAGAGAAAGGAGGGCAAATCTCCAGCAGATCCAAATTATTCTTTGATCATTTCGTATTGTGATGATAAGAAATGTTTGCAAAACCTTTGCTTAATTTAATTGAGAGTGTTTAAGTACGTATATTCTAATTTTGAAGTTTAGTAAAATTTAGTTGATGATAAATATATTGTAATGTGCACTGAAATGGCATTGAATTATTTTCGTGGACATTAGGAATCTTGTGCAGGGTGAAGTGAAAAGTAATGAAAGGAATGAAATGAAGACTAGGTTGTGGGAATTGTGGTAGGTTAGGGACAGTGGTCCACCAAACTGACCTATGTAGTTTCAACCTGCAACACGATTTTGACCTGTGCACAATTTTGAAGGTCATGATCCTGATCCCGTGTTTTTATTCTTTGGATGAATGATTTCCTCCAGACTGGAAATACAGCGAACAAATCACATCAAGGAGATAACCTAACACCGTTTAAACTCCTGAAAACGATTCGCTCGTTGCGTGCAAATCCGGGATTTCCCTTCCGCAAAAAGTATTTTCGCGATGAGAGCGCGTCGCTCACGGATCCAAATCATTTCGCAGACTGAAACTTCACGAGTCGGGCTAGCGAGACGAAATTCATTGCCCCCGACGCAGCCTTCATATCCGATCATACCTTTGGTATTTATTACTACATTTTTTTATTTTTGTTTAACCCCAGAAAGTCAACAGGGATAAAATTAATTTTGTAGATAAATGATTTTTAACTTTTTCTTAATTCTTTTGAAACTTTAAACTCGGTGGAAAAAATAAGTATCAACTTAAGAATATATTCCTAATTTTTAGAAAAAAAAAAAATAATAGTAACTGTATTTTTATTTTATCAGTTATTGTTTGTTATTTTGCGATCGAAAAATTTCAGTTTAAAATAAATATAATTTAGCTTTTCTTAAAACTTGCCGTATAATTTACAAAAGCTTAAAGTAAAAGTAATTTGGAAAAATAATTGATAATAAAGTTACATTATAAGAGAAGAAACCGTTTGACTTTTACGTCACCATCAAACTCGCTATCTAATCTTTCCATTTCACGCGTAACAGCAGGCCACTTTTTTAATTACCGCAAATCCACCCAACCCATGGTGAGACTTTCCACTTCTTTGTTGACTCGTCTAACTCTAGCAAACTGATCCCTTAGAAACGAAATTTGTTTTCTTCGAAAAGTTTCGTGACTCTCTGGAACAATTCGTTTGACTGTTGTTAACGTTCAACATTTTTATATAGATGTTAAGCAATACTATTGAAAATTAATATCCTTTCTGTTGCACCAACATTATGATGTTTGTTTGTCACATGCATGAAAATTTTTACCTTCTTTCTTAAAAATGTTCAGGCCAAACGTGCATTATCTTTATTTAGTCGGTATATATTAGTATTTTGTTAGAAAAACGTGCTTTAATGCAGATAACATGGAAGTTTATTTTAACGCCACGCAAGAAAATTGATGCATACAAATTTTATACTTCAACGTACATTACTTCATGTCCAATTCAGTTCAGTATAAAATAATATATTCTCATTTTTCCTTTTATTTTCAATAAAGCACCTTCGCAAAAATAAATCTCAATAGAAATTTTCAAAGAATAATAATTATATAGCAGTTTTTCATACTCATACTTTTAAGGTAAAATTAAAACTTAATTTATATAATAAGAACGTCACTTAGTCAATAATGCAAATGATAAAAGTATAAGAACTTTGAATAATATTTGCAGAAGGTCTTAAAGCAGGAGAAAATGTTTATCAGATCATAAATGATCGTTGAATGCAAACAAGTATTTAACCCGGAATTAATTTACTTTAATAAATTTAATTCAACAGAATTAAAACACTGGGAAAATAATCTCCTGGGTCGGTATAAAATATTAAATTCTTTTTAAAATAACAGAAAAACCTGGTCATCCTATGGAACCCATTCACAGAGCTCGACAATTCGGTAATGTCCACTTAAATAATTTTCAAACAACAAAATTTCTTTTGAATGGATCCGGACCACTTTTGCGACAGAATTTGTCACTTTATTTTCTATCCAGACATTGCGCGTAGCGTATTAAGTTAGGAAAATCGAGAAAAATATATCTTATGCGTTTCACAGAAGTTGACTAGAGTATGGCGCGCCAAAACACCATCCATCTTTTTTTCAGAACAATTTTTTATATTTCATACAGAAAGTCGAGTTTGCATTTATCTGCATTCCCGAGAAACTTCCGCTTACGTATACTGAATGCGGAGCACCGCTTCCACTTTACGTGACTCGGTATTGGTGCGGTAGACGTGACGTAAATTTACGTAAATACGGTAATCCCTCGACCCACGGCAAACGGCGAAAGCGTTTTATACCCACGCGCATACAGCCATTCATCGATATCGGGCGCCGCACAAAACTGGGCGATAAATAATTAACGCGTGCGAATGCTTGAGGAAAATTTTCATTTGACATATCGCACTGTAAAAATGGGAATAAGGGTGATCCCTAAAGAAACGCCCGGATACTAAAGGTGAACATTGAATGTCGCAGTTTACTGAAAATCACATTTCCACCCGTGCGGTGGTAAAAAATAACCGCCAAGCTTTTGTACTTGCTGACAAAGAGTCTGCGTACTGTAAATATTAACTATTTAAAAGAACCGCGTTAATATTTGCTGAAAAACGTGTTCTTTGTGCGGTTTTTTAGGTGTTTATTTAAGGAGATTTTAAATATTTATGTGCAAGTTGCAAAGTGAACGAGATTGATAATTTGCAGTATTAAAATTAAATGCATATATGTTTATGTTCGTATATTGATAAATATATATAATTGAAGATTATAATGTTTCTAATGAAGCGTAAAACTTTTGAAAAAATCAATTAAAAATAAGAATATTCAGTTAGTTTACAATAAATTGATGTTTTTATATTAAAAGGTAATTAATTTTATGATAAATCTTATCTCAGATAATACTAACGAGATTTATATATGAACATATATGTTTTTTTCGTAATCCATATGTGAACATATATGCTTTTCTTAATCCATATATGACCTTACATGTTTTTTCTGAATCCATATATGAACATATATGTTTGATTTTTACTAGGGTAAGGTTTATTTATTATTATTATTAATAGAATTTCGTTTTGTCCATATAATGATTGGAAATCCTATTTAATATAAGAATATTCTACACTGAGAAAAAAGTTAGGATAAAAATTATTATACTGTATCTAAAAACGGGGACAAAGGACATCTTTCTTGTCTTAGTTAATATACTGTTTAAAAGAGGTTATAAGAGAAATGAACATTTTTATTATACTGTATCATAGTAACTTGTACAATATTGATAACTTCTTTTAAAATGTATTTTAAATATGACAAGAATTGTAATTTGTCCCCATTTTTACATACAGTATAATAATTTTTATCCCAACTTTTTTTTCATTGCATTACTCTTAAATAGACAGTTTTGTGAATGCAACAAAACTAACGTGCTCAAGATATAATATTTTATAAATTTCAATTAAAGTAATATATAAAGTAATTTTTAATTATTAATTAATATAAAAAATTGTATTCCATAGTAGTTAATATCGATCGTTGAAGAACTGCTATAATTGGGTTTTTTCAATACTTTTCCAGCAAAATTTTCCATAGTTTTTCAGATCTTCTTTGAATAACATTTTTAAAAACTTTCAGTAAATTATTTTCACAAGTAAATCTATAATGATACAAAAATATATTCCTATTAATTACGTATTAATTTTAAAAGTAATAAACAAATTGAACATTATTAAAGTTTAAGTAAATATTAAATTTACAATAACTGTAAAAATGTTAAAAAAAATTACACTTACGTTAAATGATTAAATCGCGAAATATTTGCGAATGATTGCGGTAAATTAAAAAAGAAAGTTATAATTAAGGCGAAATGAGAAAGAATGCTTTGATGGAAACAAGCAGAGACAATCATCGTAATGCAACTTGTGACTGTCACGTTTCATCACTTGCATAACGTCGAAGTGAATTTAAAAGCAATACTTGTCTTTCAGGTAGTAAAAATGGCATAAAAAAACTGCAGCCGCTAAAAGTTACAAATTGCTCAACAGCATGCGATAGCTTTTTATAGTGCGCGCATAACTGCCACCAGGCCGGAAGTTAACGCGAAATCTTTATTGCCACTGCTACCGCCCCAATAATTTCCACTCGTGTGTCGTCGAATCGGTTATGAACCGGTTATCGAGACGCTTTTACCGCACGCGTAATTTATCGTCACTGAACTAAATTTATGGATCGCCTTAAAATGAACGTAAGAAGCATCGGTCACGTGCCATTATCGAATCAAATTTATCAGTATGAACAGTGGTGTTAAACCTGTCATACTTAACATTTTTTAAACCGGCAATAAAAATGGTCGCAAGGATAAAGTAATCAAACTTCTGAATAGTTAATAACTGTATGGTACTAAAAGTGTTCTGCTGTACGTTTTGAAAGTGACATATTTTGACTCAAATGTACGTAAATTTCAATTCATTAAAATATTAACGAATATTCATTTATTTTATATTACTTAATACTTTGGAAATTTACGAATATTATACACCATAATGTTTGCAAACTATTTGCAATTAAATATTTCTTTGTGAATTAAATTGTACACACTTGTATTGATTTAATTATGTAAATATTAGCGTGTTATCATTTAATATTAATACCTTTTTCTTAGTTTTTAACATTTATAATTGATATGAGCTATTATAAATTAATAAATTCGTTTGGTTATGCAAAAGAAAAAAGTATAATAATTTTAATTGTAAATAAATGAAAGAACAAAATTTCATCGTCAGAAAATTTTAATAAGTCATTAATTCATACACTGAGAAAAAAATTGGGATAAAAATTATTATACTAAATGTAAAAAGAGGGACAAATGACATCTTCTTGTCTTAGTTAATACACAGTTTAAAAGAGGTTATAAGAAAAATGAACATTTTTATTA